>JAKVQZ010000095.1:0-44332 GCA_030463055.1 Lizanozyma gosingica | reverse complement strand
GCACTGTTAAAGTAATTCAAGTTGCATAATATTGTTAAGTTGTACTAATCAATCGAATCCACCTTCTGCGTCGTCTACTACACAATAGTTACAGTAGAGACATTCTTTTGGTGTGCATACCTTTTTTACCCAAAGTACGTGGTGCCTAGGGTGAAGAGCTGGAAGTGCTCTAAATATTTACGTGGACGTTTATTTACCCAGCGAGAATCGGTTGACATAAAACTCCGTACATCATATTCCCGTATCTGAGCTCTTGAGTGAGAAAGAGAGAGTTTGTGTGTGGTCTTGAAACCAAACCAACTAACTACGCCAGTGTTAAGGGGTTCCACAGTGTCTTGCAGTATCTAAGTGCATAGTGTTGAAACGAAGGCTATCGCAGTCCGCATTCGTTATAGATCACATGGACTGACAAGTACTGCTACTTTTTGGAACCAGTGTTGTGAAATCTGCCTATTTAGCTTCTGCCTTCCAACTGAAGCCCATTTAGTCCCAACATCCCAATTAACTTGCCATGTCTGCCAATACTGAAGTGGCCTCTGCCTCTGAGGCCATTGTATCTCCCACAAGCGGTTCAACCTCAGATAATAGCATCTCATTGGCCTCACGTTCAGAAATCAACGATATCCCATCCCTCGGCTCAATGAATACCAATAATAACACTAATTCAACTAGTATTAATTCTATTTCTGTTGAACCTGGTGCTGATGCTTCACCAAGGTTAGAAACTCCCCAGTTAAACAGCAGGGGCTCTGCCAGTCCAGATTCGCTCAACATCTCTGTCGACTCGACTATGCGCTTGTCACACATCATCGAACAACAACAGAAGAACCTCATTGCCAAAAGAATCCATGGCGCTAACGAAAACTCCAGAACCTCTTTCATCGTGCTTGACAATGTACGCGAAAAGTCAGAGAGGGCATCTGGGCTCACTTCTTCCACTAAAGAAGAAAGCGAAGAAGATGACGAAGACGCTGATGATGATGGCAGTGGTCTGGATAGAACAGGAGCAAGCTCGTCTAAAGAGAGTGCTACTCCCGCAGTGGAAAATACATCAGATTATCCTGATGCTTCTACTCCCGGAAATTCAGCTTCTGGACTGTCTAAGCTGCCTGAATCTGGAAAATTAGGAGATAGAATATCGCTGGCATCATCATTGAAGCGATTGATCAATGATATTGAAGGCGATGAAAATTCAAATCAAAATAAGAATCATCTGACAACTGTTCCAACCATCACAACTACATTACAAGTACCTAAGGATATGGCATCTATTGGTAAGAGTGACGAATTCAATCGGTTATCGAGGCCAAATTCGGCTAAGCGATTGAAGAGAAATAATGTACCCAATCCATTGGATTTCAGTAATTTCAACGGTTCATTTGGCGATAATGATGATTTAGGCAGAAGAGGACCAGTGCGTTTAGATCCTGCTATTCAATCGGCACCCATTCGTGTTGCATCCTTTGCACAAGCCTCTTCCGCCCCCGCCGGTGCAGCAGCGGGAGCTATTGGTGAGGTCAAAACAAGTAATGGATATGAAAATATACCTGTTAATGGCTATTCCCAAAGGGTGGCTCCTTTACCTACAGATAGAGTGCCAGCAGGTGTAAATCAGAGCAGAAAAGTCCAATATGCTACCCCATATGGAATTTACCAAGTATACACACCTGTCCAAAGTAGAGCTATGAGACCGTATCCAATGACAATCAATGGACCTATAGTTTATCCTCAATCACAACATTCTACAGTGGCCAATATCTTCCCCTACGGTCAACCAATTCAATCTATTCCTGCATTACCTCAGAGAATCCCACCAGCACCGATTCGAAGAGCACGAATTCCCCATCCACATACTACGACAGCGACTCATTTCCCGAGACATATCACAGTTGACTCTAAAAAGAGCTTTATACCAGCAAACCCTAACGTGAAAGGTGGTAAGGACGAGGGTGGTGGTGCTGGCGAAGACGCAACTACAAAAACCAGCAGAACTAAGACAGTTACTGATGTTTTTGTAGGAGATTTGGAGAAGGCTGCACCACTTCAATCGCAGCCGTTATCTGCACAAAAGGAGTACTTCTGGCTCACAAGAAACGGTGAACTTCCAAACGGTTCCAGTCCTTCTAAGCATTCTAGCATAGAAGGGGATGAAGTGACAGAAAGCGAAATTAGTGAAATGCAAGACAAATACCGTTCTGGTGCACAAGTACGGGATACATCGGCAAAGAACGAAGTTTTCGGCTCTATTAACTTAATGAATGAGAAAGTTTTCAACTTTCGCATATTCAGCAATGAAGGTGATTCTTCACCAGGGGAAAATCAACCTGGTGCTACCTCTGGGTCTCCGGAGCATAAAGAACGTGATTGGCTCAAGAGAGAGAAGCAAAAGTTTTTAAAAATATGCGAAACAAGCTGGGACGAATATGTTACTTCTCGTGGTTGTGCATGAATTTTGATTTATTTATGCCTCTTATAGAACGTTTATGATTATTCTTATTATTATTGAATAGTTGGGGTTTGCAAATTCTGTGGCTTTGGAGTACATTTTTAATAGCAAACCTTACCGTTGTTATGTATCCCTAAATCGAGAAAAATCATAAACACCAAAGTTCAAAGGGCAACATTAAGCATTTAGTGGCACGTATTGTAAGTTTAGATTCACAAGTGCAGTTTATAGAGTTTAAATTTATAATTGTTCAACACTCCATTGGAATTACAATTGCAGAGTATACAACAGAACACTTTTAGTATCTTTGGTTAAGACAATATTTAAATCTAGTATTCAAAGTAGTATATGTTAGAGAGAAGATAATTACTTAGATAATATTCTATCATTTTCTGTAGTTCACCTAGTAATGTAAATGGAATTTTCTCTATCACAAATAAACCAATTGTGTCCCCCAAAAGAAGCGGTCGAATATTACCATTTTTTACTACATCATTCACAACTCTTTTCATCACCTCTACGGGCTTACCACTTGTCCCAGATTAATACCTTAAGTCTCATGTATTAAACAATAGTTAAATGCTTTCCAATTCTCTATGCCATTAAACCACCTCTAGGCTTATGTCATACATGAGTTTCTGGTTAGTACACATGTTTTTTTATTTCCTCGAGATTTACGCAATTGAAGGCAAATTGGTGATAGTTAAAGACTCTTGAAGTTAGCCTAGGCCGAATACTGACAACCAGTTAGAAAGATGATAACGTCTACTTCAGTCCGGTCATTCCGAGGACTGTTGAGGTTGCAGAATGGATTTAGACATTTTGCGAGCCAATCTTTAAGGGGAATGAAGATGAGGCCCATCTTGGGCTTCCCAATTCCCGTAGCATCAAGACAATTGTCGACTACAACACCCTTGATGTTGCACCACTCTAAACTTATGTTACAAAAATTAGAGAAGGATCATCCAAGCAAAAAGGATGAATCCAATAAAGAAAAGAAAGACACGGAGAAGGAGGCAGAAGATTTCGAGAAGGAAATGCGTAAAGAGCTCGAGAAGCGCTTGAAGAAAGAGCATCCAGAGATTGATGAAAAGAACATTAAAATTTACCAGATCAATAGAGAACAATTGATCAGAGGTGCTGCTATGTTTTCGTTGTTCACACTTTTCATGACGTTGCTCTTATTGAGTGACGCAACGTCCTCCGACAGTGAGTTGACATTCCAAGACTTCAAGATCAATTACTTGGAGAGAGGTCTTGTCACCAAAATGACCGTAATTAATAAGTACATTGTTGAAGCTGAATTGATTCCTGGTGCTATTTCAACGCAAACACACACCGGCCCCAACGGTGCTCCTATCGTTATTTTCACCATTGGTTCTGTTGAGTTCTTTGAAGATGAAATGAACAAGATCCAAGACAAATTGGGAATACCTCTTGACGAAAGATTACCTATTCATTACACTGAAAGAGGGCTGTGGATGAACTGGGTTTTGCCCATTCTTCCAACGGTATTATTAATTGGTGGTTTGTGGTACATCACTATCAAGAGAGCCCAAGCACCAGGTGGTGGACCAGGTGGTTTGTTCAAGATCGGTAAGTCAAAGGCTAAATTATTTAACCAGGAAACAGATGTTAAAATTAAGTTTAAGGATGTTGCCGGTTGTGAAGAAGCAAAGGAAGAAATTATGGAATTTGTTAAATTCTTGCAAGATCCAGCTAAATATGAAAAACTAGGCGCCAAGATTCCAAGAGGTGCTATTTTATCAGGTCCACCAGGTACAGGTAAGACTTTGTTAGCTAAAGCAACAGCTGGTGAAGCTGGTGTTCCCTTCTTGTCGGTTTCAGGTTCTGAATTCGTGGAAATGTTTGTCGGTGTTGGTGCCTCGAGAGTTCGTGATTTATTCAAGACTGCTAGAGAAATGGCACCTTCTATTATTTTCGTTGATGAAATTGATGCTATTGGTAAGGAAAGGGGGAATGGCAGAATGGGTGGAAATGATGAGAAAGAAAACACATTGAACCAATTACTTGTAGAAATGGATGGTTTCGAATCTGGTGACCATGTTGTTGTGTTAGCAGGTACTAATCGTCCCGATATTCTTGACAAGGCATTGTTGAGACCAGGTAGATTTGATAGACATGTCAACTTGGATCTTCCTGATGTTGAAGGTCGGAAAGAGATTTTTAAAGTTCATTTGTCCAAGATCACTCTCAAGTCTGATGAGGATATCAAGAACCAGCACAAGGATCTTGACTTTAACAAGTTCCAAGAATTGAAGAAGGAGGCTGTGGAGAATTTGGCCGGGAGATTGGCCGCATTGACTCCTGGTTTTGCAGGTGCTGACATTGCTAACTGTTGTAACGAAGGGGCATTGATTGCTGCCAGAGAAAACGCAACGTCAGTAGATATTCATCATTTTGAACAAGCAATTGAGAGAGTCATTGCTGGTTTGGAAAAGAAATCGAAGGTGCTAACTCTTGATGAAAAGAAAACTGTTGCTTACCATGAAGCAGGTCATGCTATTTGTGGTTGGTTCTTAGAATTTGCCGACCCTCTTGTCAAGGTCTCCATTATTCCAAGAGGTCAGGGGGCTTTGGGGTATGCACAATATTTGCCCAAGGATCAATATTTGATTTCAGAGGAACAATTTAAGCATAGAATGATCATGGCCTTGGGTGGTAGAGTCAGTGAAGAATTGCACTTTGAAAGTGTCACAAGTGGTGCTTCAGATGATTTTAAGAAGGTCACTCAAATGGCTCAACAGATGATCTTGAAACTCGGTATGTCCCCTAAGTTGGGAAACATTACATACGACGACGGTGACAAGGGAGGGCTCAGAGTCCACAACATGTACTCCGAGACCACTGCAAGAACAATTGATACTGAAATCAAGAGATTAATTGACGATGCATATGTTGAATGTCACAAGATTTTGACTGAGAAGCTTCCCTTGGTTTACAAGGTTGCTGAGGAATTATTCAAGAAGGAGGTATTAACCAGGGAAGATATGATTGCTATTTGTGGTCCCAGACCCTTTCCTGAGAGGAATGATGCCTTTGATAAATACATTTCTGGGCAGGATGCTTTCAAGAAACCTGAAAGAAAACAAGATAAGAAGCCTGAAGAAAATATACTGGATAATTAATGATCCATATTACTGGGGGGGAAGAGTGAACTAGCATTTCGTTGTTCCTACAATTAATTTTGTACATAGTCATACAGCTCTATCATGGTTGTACATACATATATTAACCTTTTATGATATTACCTATTAACTACTGAAAAGTTCATCAATGGATTCATACCCAGTATCCATTGGTCCTAAATCTAGAAGTGAATTGTCTTCAGCCAAATGGAGAAATCTATTTGATTCTGTTGCCTCTTGTCTAGTGCTCTCTTTATTCCTAGAACTTAAATTGTCCTTGTCATTGGATAGTATAATATGCGATCCTCCGCGATACTTGGGGATTATATGGTGTTTGGAATTAATGAAATGCTGTCGAAGCTCAAGGTATTTCCCTTCTACCATATATCCACATCCAAGCATAGGACATAAATAAACTTGTCTTTTAGTAGAGCAGTCGTGGGGTGCATTTTCTCTGTGTTGTGAAAACTCTGATTCCGAAATGAAGGTCTTTTGACACTTTTTTCCTCTTATCATCTCCGAGCAAGAGAGTGGGATGCAATTGGGAGTTAGTGGTAACGGTGGAACTGGAAGCACTAGAGGAAAGTATTTATCTAATGCCTCCACTGTACACTTATCTATGGGTATCGTTGTATCTTGATTATCACCTTCACTCACTGGATATCCTATTAGCTTAAGAGATTTGGTATGGCAATCTAGCAAGTGTTTTTGGTACATCAATCGATTACCAGTGCAATAATTGCATCTGTGGAAAGCACACTCGATTACTGGAGGATTATTGCCCTTCTCAGGTATAGAATCTTCTGTTATTAGCAGGTATCCTTCATCAAAATCACTATCATTCGATTCCTCTGACACCCCAGACTTCTCAGCTGGGAAATACTGAGGCTCATCTATTTCCTCTGTAGACGAAGATAGCAGATCATCTTGCAGAATCTCGTGATCACTTTTATCCACAGCAAGTTCTAACAAACCAGAATTATCTGAAATTGACTTGGTCTTTCTATGGGGAATTGGTGAAGTCCTATGCTGGTAACCCCTGTGAGCTAGCGGACTACTGCGTTGGTGAGGATATGTCTCAGAATCCACATGTAACTTTAGCGTATATGGTAATTTTCTGTGTGGCTTCGTAGGAGAATTATCGGAATGATAATAACTATCATGATCATCATGGTCAACATTCTTTACAGGCGAAAGCTTGACTCGTTTCGTAGGGGATGGACTAACCAAACGCATGTTATCTTCGAGATCATTGTTTCTCCTTTCAGGTGAAAGATTCTGGATTGTGTGTGGATCATAAAACAGGTTCGATTCTTTTAACCGTATCTTTAAGCTTCGCTTCAATTGTTTCCGTTTCCTCTCATTTCTCTTTTCTCGTAGTTCTCGTTCCTCAATATCGGATGACCATACATCAGACAGAACAGGTACGCCTTTAAACTCTACCACTGTTTTAAGTCCCCTCAAATGACCGTTATCGGTAACTATTTCGCCTGTTTCTAAGTCTATCTCGTCACTCTCCTTTGCGTCGTCAACCTTGGAGTATTTGTCAAGAATAGCATCCCATTTTTGCATGAACTGTCTTACACTTTCACGATTAAACAGTATGGGCGCATTGGTTACCCCGGATGTTCTGGAGATCTCGCTGTCGTCCTCTATTCGGCTTGATTCTGTCTCCAGTCTGTCTATGGAGTCATATGAGAGATCAGGGATGTTCTCCATCGCATATAGTTAACACTAATGCTTTCGAAATGGTAGAAATATGATATAGCTTAGTGTATGTTGATGATGTGGAATAGTTTTGGTGTACAAGCATTAAGTTTCTATCCTTTTGAGAAATATTATATATTTCCACTTTAAATCTCCTGCTATCCCCTTGTTCGTTAAAAAAATCAATTGATACGATGAAGGCTCGAGAGGATAGTAGGAAACAGGTAGCATATCTCATGCTGAAACAGCCAGCTATAGCAGTTGCTACCGAAGAAAATGAGAGCCCTGGAGAAGAGGAAACCGAGAGCATATCAAGTATGTGATTTAATTCTGCTGTTGTTTGCAACATTTACCAGATATGTACTAACAATTGTAGAACAGAAGAGGTCTTTTGACTATTCCAACTACGTGAGAAGCAAGCGCCATCAAATGATGAAGCAACTAGAAGTACAGGAGAAACAACAAGAAGCGGAAGAAACCCAACAGTATGATATTCAGAAGAAAGCAAAACAAGAGCAATTGGCAAACAGAACAGCAAAACGAAGAGCAGCAAGAAGGACAAGAAAGCTTAAGCGATTACAGACCAATAAAGAAGAATCAGAGACTATCGAATCACAGAAACAATCCGAAACTCATATACAAGGAGAAGAGACTCCCACTCCTCTTGAAAAGCTCAAACAGGACAGCGACTTAAAAGAATTGGGCATATGAATTGCTATAATATTTACAAGTATGAACAGCATGATATGTACATGGCAAAGACAATCAATAATCGGGAAACCACCATTATTATCAACGTAAGCTTCTAATGTCACGTTATATTTACAAGGAATCAGGATTATCAACAGTGCTAGTTCTCTCGTTGTTTTTATTAGAATCCCAACATTTCCGGAACGCCTCCATCTCCTTAGTGCACTCTCTCCAATCTCCAGTGTCTGCGTGGCAAAGCTGGAGTTTTAAATTCTCTTCAGCACAACCGGTTTTGATGATCCGCTTATCCCAATCATCGGGTTCATCATCGTCGATTATTTCGTTACTTTTAGCTTCCTTTTCCGTCATAGCAGTAATGGATTGGTGGGATACAATGGAGTCGGGCTATGCAATGGAGTATGTATATATTATTTGCCAGTTTAGCTACGAGTGAAGATTGGTGATAAATTCAGTTCTAATCATCGAATTAGTCAATGTCGCAATTTACTGGTAGGCTTCTCTGCCGCTGCACGTCCTTAGTCATATACGAATTTACTGCAAATACCATCGGCCGTATGTCTATAACTATTGTCTAATATGGTACAGTCTATCAATACTTTCAAGGACTTTGGTTTAATTATACATAAATCAGCTGTGATGGTCCTCAGGTTTGAGAACACTCTATTTTCTTAATTCAAGTGACTAGAACCCAAAGCCACCCTTTGAGTAGGCCATGGGCGCCATTTGTGGATGTTCCACCTCCTTGAACGTCTCCAATTGAAGGTACCATGGACAGTTGGAGTCCTCTGCGTCACGGTAACCTTCTCCATCGTCGGAGTCTGCATCATACTGGTTGTTCTCGGTGAAGTGAACCACTCCACCCAAATTACTGGTCGTGTCACAGTAGTTGGGGGCACTAAATACAGTGATAAGTCGACCATTATGTTCGACTTTGACACCCTCCATTCTAACTTCGTGAGATCTTAAGATCTTGCGGAGCTTGTTTTTGAGACAGAACCGCTCGGTGATGTCGGGACCAAACTGCATCCCTATGCCTCTCTTGGATGGAGCTCGGCCGTTGACTTCCTGAGGATCGGTCCACAATAATTCCATGGCAATACCCTCCCGAGGAGGTTGTGTGGACCCGGAGGATGGGAACCGGTTGTACTTTCGTATGTCGTCGAGGGTAATGTTGTCGTTGGAGAATAAGCCTCCATGCATCACAAGATACGATCTGTTGATCAATGTGGCCAATGGTAACGCCCCGAAAGACTCTGAAAATGCTTCAAAGACCTTCTTCGAGTACTTGGCTTCACACTCGTCGGTGAAACCATATGTCTTGTTCATATCGTTTGTCTCGTGGTTTCCTCTGTTGATGAACACAGACTTGGGGTACAAAACCTTCAATACATATAAGTACAAGGCCACTTCGCAGGACCATGAGCCCCTATCGACAAAGTCACCATTGAACACATAGATATGGTCTTCAGAAACAAAACCAAACTTGTTGAAGAGGTTTAACAAGTCGTAGAATTGGCCATGAGTATCACCCACAACTGTGATCTTCTTACCGTCAAGCATGATCTCGTTGGGTGTGGCTGGTTCATTGAGCTTGCTGTGGGGAATGGCTATTTCTACCATTGTAGGCTCTTGTCTCAAAAGCTGGTACACCTTGGCGACAATGGCGAAGACATGTTTCTTGGGAATCTTCCCACCGTTCTTGAAATGGTGGATCATGTACTTCAAGTACTCTGTGTCCAATCCCTTAATATCGATGTCGATGTTATTGGCTTCCTTCTTGAGAGCGTTGATCTCAAGCTCAGGTCCTTCCCAAGTCTTTTCAATTAGCATGTGATCAAAGTCGACGCTGCAGATCACCAGCTCCTTTTCATCCGAAGCTATAGCCCGTTCGAACGCCTGTCTCTTCAAGTAGTTAGCACACTGCTTGTGGTTTTCAAGTGTGAGCTTATCGTTAGGCAAAGTTTTCAACACCGTCTTGAAACATGCCAAAGCTTCCTTGTGTCTTAAGATCGCCATCAACGACACACCCTTACGATAGTATGCCTTCATGAACTTGGGATCAAGCTCCAACGCCTTGTCGCAGTCGCTAATGGCTAATCCATAGTTCTCCAATCGAATCTGTACCTGAGCCCTATTAGAGTAGAAGATGGCATTGGTAGGGTCAAGTTCTATGGCTTGGGTGTAAAAGTCAATGGCTTCCTCAAACCGGTGCTGTTTTAACAGAGAATTACCCTGATCCTTGAGTCGTATGGCTTTCTCCTGGGATTCGCTCATCTCTGCTTTTGCCCTATTACTACTGCCCTGATAGTACTTTCCTCCTACTGGCACGGCTAAATGCGGTGACCATTTTCCACAGAAATTTTTCATTGCGAAAATCTGATTTCGGCTATCGCGATTATTTGACTAAGAAAGTAAGAATGGGGCTTTTGACTACATTTGAAATAATAGCACTTTCAATTAAAATAATCCTTCAAGTAGAAGGTATATGTACGCAACAGTCACTGAGTTGCCATAGTTGATCATTAAAGGAAGGACTTGCAACGATCGATGATACTGTGTTCATATTAGCTTTGCTATTCTATATTGGTTTGTTGCTAGTACTTCTACTCATTTTATGACGTACAAATACTTTATCAATTGATACGGAGAAAATAAAATATATGGTTGTTTGTTCTACTACTGGAACATAGCTTTTTTTTAGGACATCACCCTCTGATACGCAAGCCAGAGGCTGGTGCGCCAACAGTCGTAACATCAGTGATGAAACAGGTGGTTCCCTTGAATTCAGGCTTGTACTTGGCCCCAACAAGCTCTTCAGTCACAACTTGGTCACCTCTGTAAATGGGGGTAAACGAGCCAGCACAAATGTCAAACTCAGCATATGGGTCAAAGTCAATTTCAATGGCATCGCTGGCAATGGTATCGGCCTTGGCCTTGATCTTCTGTGCTTGCTCGATTCTGGGCCCGCTAGGAACAATCTTTATGAGTTCACCAGCAAAGTACGAGGCACTGGCAAAGTTCTTGTACTTGAATGACTGGGTCATGGCAACTTGCAATGCATTGGCACGATGAGGGTTCTGTAATTGAGTTTTGGTAAAATAAGCAGCCAACTCAAGATTACGCTTAATGTCGCTATCACCAATCTTACGACGTTCAACTTCAATCGATAACCCAAGAATGTATTCACGACACAACGTGAGAATATCCTTGCATCTGGTCTCTTCGTCTTCGTCAGCAACAGTCAACAAGGCAATCGTATGTATTATGTTCTTGAATGTGTTGATGGCCTCGCCCAACTGGTTGGCTCTGAAGTATTTGAAACCAGCAGCCAATTTTGAATCTAAAGATGAGTAGCCAGGAATAAATGGCTTGAACTTATTTGGATTGTCCTCGTCGTTGTCAACTCTAACAAATGTCTTCATGGCTGGCAAATCATTAATACCTGGGAAGTATAATTTGTTGGCATTATAAACCTCAACAAATCTTTCTCTCAAAGGTTCAAAGTTTGAAACCCCAAGTTGCTTGTGAAGCATAGAGGCCGCTTGTTCGAATGCACCAGCTGCTGCATAGTCAGCTGCAGTAGTAGCATTACGCAACCAAGTTGCAACCTCTCCCTCAGCACCAGTAACTGATGATCCTGCAGCAGCAACTGCATCAGTGTGCAAGGTTTCTTCCAAATCTTCATCCCCAATATCCAATTCATCATCCATTCCCCAAGCACCATCATCACCATCCGCTTCCTCTTCTTCATCTTCAAAGTCAACGGCAGCTGATTCTTCAAATTTCTCTGGAGTGGCTTCATCTTCAATAGACAAGTTTTCAACTTGACCAGTTAATAATGCCTTTTCAAAGTATGACATGGAAGACTCCTTCAAAGGCCAGTTCACCAAAGGTTGTTCACTTGGTTGTGGCAAAGCTGCTGGAGTTCCTAATTCAGGCAACGTGATTTGACTAGCATCAATGTCTGCTTCCTGTAATATTTCAGCAGCAATATCTTCTAAGCCATTAGACTTAGCAAGAGTATATGCCAAGGGAAGTAAACCACCATTTCTGAAAACTTCAATTCTGTTCTTGACATTGTTTTCGTAAAGACTGTTTTGAATCAATGAAGATGCATCACCACGTCTAGCAGCGATTTCTGACATTCTAGCCAACTTCAGGTTATCGGTCTTGATCAAATAAAGGAATGACAACTTGTCAAACTTGTGCAATTGTTGGTAAACCAATTCAATGATTTCAAGGTTACCTTGGCTTAAGGCTTCTTCACCCAACTTCTCCCAGATACTGCTATCATTCAACTTCTGGGCTTCCACTACAGCAACTTTCAAGTCACCAGATTGAATGGCCAAGTCAAATCTTGTTTTAGGGTCTTGGACGAATTGCAAGGCAACTTCTGGGTAATCTTTTCTTTGCAAGTAGGCAATAATATTTTGACCAACCAAGTTCGAGTTCTTGATAATTCTTAACACTTCGTTGAAGTTCTTGTTGACCAAAGACTTCTTGAATCTGTATTCGGTTGGGTCGATGCTAACTACTTCAACCTCACCTGCACGGTTCAAGCAGTAAACCTTCTTACCAGTAACTTTAGTTACGTACAATGTGTTCTCTAATGTCTTTATAATACCGTTGTCACCATTCAACAAGGAGTATTTGATGTGGTTCAAAGTAGAGTAAACCAAAACATCAGTTTCATCCCAAGCAGCACTCTTGATTCTAATAGTTTCATGCAACGAAGTGATGTATTCCAAATCCTTTGTAGCAATGGTAATATTATGCTTAGAAAGCAAGGCAACGTATTGGCCATCGTGAGACCATGAAACATACTTAACATTATTGGCACTGATTCTTGACAATTCCTTTCTTTGTTGGACATCGTAATTAACGACACTATGAGCAGAAACCAACAAAACACGGCCTGGACCACCGTACAAGGCATCAGTAAAAGAGGAATCCAATTGGATAGACTTCGTAACATTATTGCTCAAGTCCCTCACATTCAAAGTACTTGTAGACTTGACGAAGGAAACGAATCTGTTTCTGGAGATGAAGCAAGCAAAGTTGCCCTCACCTTGTCTGATATCAGTTGGCTCAATAGCACCAGTAACATGCTTTGGCAAGTTTATCAATGCATATTGAGCCTTGTCACCATCACCATGGGTTACCAAAATGGAGTTATCAGTTTGGTTGTAGGAAATGGTTCTCATAGCAGACCAAGCCTTACCAATCTTCTTCAATGACAACATAGGCAACGATGCTTCATCTCTTTGGAAGTCGTATGATTGAACTTGTTTCTCTGTATTAACGTAGAACAATTTGTTTTGGAAGAGTGTGTGTGCTGGTCTTTCTCTTTCCAACTTGAAAATCATAATCCCAGAGTCATGGCAAGCAGCAAACAAGTTCATAGTTGGGTGACTTGCGATTAACCAGAATCTATCGTGTTCACGTCTGAAACTTTTAACTGGAGTTCTCTTATTCAAATCCCAAACTCTGAGAGTCTTGTCATCAGAAACTGAGAGAATCAAGTCCTGCTTGGGGTGGAAAACACATCCCAAAACGTTGGCAGTGTGACCTCTGCAAGTGTCGATTTCCCATGCCTTCGTGTCACTCATTCTCCACACCTTAACAACACGGTCATCACCAGCAGAAACAATCAATGGTAAAGTAGGATGGAAAGATGCCCAGTTAACACCCTTGTCGTGCCCTTCCAATACATACTTGACAATGGCATTGACATTTCCAAACACATCCTGTTGAGGCAATTGTTGTCTCTGTAACTGGTCTTCGAACGATCTGGTGGTGGGGGCAGAGTGCTTCTTACGTAACCCTGAAATATCCCAAACTCTAACCGTTTGATCCAAGGAAGCGGAAACAATCAAGTCTTCAGTTGGATGGAATTGCGCACACATGACGTAGTGGTTGTGACCTGTCAAGCAAGCAATTTCTTGTCTATTTTGCCAGTTCCAAATTCTGATGGTCTGGTCATCCGAGGCAGAAATGATCCAGGGCAATTCCTTGTGAAAGAACACAGTACGGATGTAGTCCAAATGTCCGTTCAAGGTAAACAAGCACTTACGGGTGTTCAAGGACCAAACCTTGATTGTGTAATCGTCACCTCCAGAGACAAATAATGGCTGGGTAGGATGGAAATCAACACATCTGACTGGACCTTCGTGATCTTCAAAACGATCTAAGATATTACCCATACGGTAGTCCCACAATTGAATTGTCGACGAGTGTAACGATACCAAAGCCCATGGTCTCTTAGGGTGGAAGGCCACACCTTTAGCCCTTGAAGACTTGGATTCAAACTTGATAAGCATCTTCATCTTGGACGGACGATGCTATTTTTTTTCCTACTTGTACTTCTTTTTGTTTTGTTGGATTTTGGCTTCAATGGATATACAATTCACAGTTCTGCTCCACTGCTCCCTGTGAATCCCTCCAATACAACAACGAAGCTTGCAGTAAAAGTTCGATACCGTTGAGTGTTTTAAAGTTACACCGTTGTTATTTTCGTTTGTTGTTCACGTTGGAAAATTTGTGTGCCCAGTGAGAAAAAAAAGGCGTCACGTGATACTCCCAATAAAGTCGCGTATAAAGATTACGCTGATTATGTAATCTGGATGAACTCCTTCAGAATAAAAAGGAGTATAAAGCTTTGCAACACTAATACTTTTTGTTAGGTTCGGGCGTAGGTCAATATGTATTTCCAGCCTAAGGAACAAAAGTAATACAGTCCAAGCAGCGTCATGGACGGTCCCTTTTATACCTGTGGCTACATTCAGAGCAAGAATACGAATAATAAGTAAAGAAACGTAACCTGTGTAAAACGAGGCTACGAAAGGAGAAGTAAGACTACTTGTAAGACGAGCTAGGTAGGCATCCTAGACCTGACAACTTTAGTCTAAAGTATTTTGAGTAAACATGTAGGTATATATAGTATTCAACTATGTAGTGCAATAACGATAGTACGTTGTGAATAGACATAAGAAATATATCGCCAAAAAAATAATGCTTAGGCAAAGCGACTGTAAACCGACTCCATGTCCTAAGAGTCATGATATAGGGATTAAAAAAAAAAGATAGATAGAGAAAAGTAATACTCAATTTATTTGTCAACTTATTTATGAAATAAATTGAGTATTTAGATTATTTGATCCATTGACTTGTCCTTTTGTGGAATCCTCAACTCTGTCTATAAGAGGAAAGAAATACAGGCAGCCAACATGGCAGCAAGCGCGCCCAACAAACCATTGTAGCTGGTCAAGGCGGCACCAGCAGCTCCCGCTTTAGAGGAAGCAGTAGCAGTTTTTTGGGTGTTTTGTATAAAGCCACCAATTCCGTCTGCTGAATTGTAGGTAGTAGCCTGTGAGGAAGTAGGGGATGCAGCATTATTTGTCACCAAAGTAGGGATATTGAGACCTCCATTAGTCGAAGTACCAGTGGAAGCCAGCTCCTGTCCTGTTTTGGTTGAACTTCCACCCTTTTTGGTACTACTACTGTTGGAACTGGAGCTGGAGCTGGAGCTTGAGCTTGAGCTTTTGCTACTGTTTTCATCAAACTTGGGATCCCAACCAACGGCATCATTGCCTCCGATAATGGTTTGCTTTTTAGTCAAAACAATATCCTTTTGACGACCATCGGTAGAGTTGTAGAGGAATGCATGGTAGTCATCAGGTTTGGTAGAGTTCCCATCAACTAAGGCAACTCCCCCAGGTAGATCGTAGGCCTTCACTGTGATATTTTGCACATAAGCATAGTAGTAACCGTAGTTTAGGATATCGGGCGAGTTCCAATCAATGGCACCACCGGCCCATTCGATAGTACCAATACCATTACCAGCAGCTCCACCGGGCCACAAGGAAAATTGGATTCTAGAGGGGGTTTGTGGGTAGTCATATTCCTTGGTGGTTTCATTGTAGGTGTCAGCCTTCTTCAAGGTACGCACTTTCTCACCGTCGATATACCAGTTGATATTCTCCTCGGTCCAGTCGATTTCGTAGTAGTGGTAGTTTGCGAAAGTATCGGATTCGGAAGTGTTTCTGGCATTGGTATAATTCAAGATACCCAAGGCATAGAAGTTAGTCTGGGGGTTTGTCAAGTTCCAACCAACCGATTCGAAATCGATTTCATCCTGGACATCCGAGAACAAAATGAACGCCGTGATAACACCTCTATCGTGGGAAGTTTTCAAGTTGGCGCCTACTTTTCCGTACCACAAGTACTTAGTAGACGAGATAACACTACCACCAGAGTGGTTTCTCATCTGCACCAACAAGGCATTATCATGGGTAGCAACATTACCGGTGTACACCCAGTCGGATTCCGAAGAGTTACCTGAGTAGTCAGTCTGCGACAAGAGTTGGTCTGTCGAAGTGAAAACAGTGTCAAAGGAACCCATTCTGGGCTGAGGCATACAAGCCGACAAGTTGTAGGAGAATCTGATGTTGCAACCACCTAAACAGTAGGCACCAGTACCACATTCCCCATATTGCGAGCAACATGGAAGGTTTTCTGGACACTTGCTGGAGGTGGCATTACAGTAGATAGTATCAGCAGTAACGAACGAGAAAAGCCAAAAAAAGGCAAAAACCACTGGCCATAACTTGCGTGCCATCGCTGGCGACGATGATAATGGTGATGCCATAAGTCTTTCACTTTCTTTTTCTTCCTTTTCTTTTTTTAGACTGGATCACAAGATTGAGAGCCTGGTGATATGCAACGATTGATCAGACACTGGCAAAGCAACTTTACAGCACGGTGTTGGTGGATCAAATCGTTTGTCAGCTATAGAAACGCCAAGCAAAGAGTAGAGCGAATGATTGCAGTAGCCAGAGTACCGCAAGAGTTGGAACGAGGCTAATTAAACTCAGACAAAACCTACTATTGTTTTCAAAAAGACCAGAGCCTTTTTCTTGAAATTAATTCACGTCAAATTCATCACCTGAATAGAGGACATAGCCCTCATACGGGAAAAAAAGAAAATACACCGATCTGGGGGTACACGACTAATATTTCTAATACCGTAGGGACCGTATAGAGATAGTAAGAGATAAAGGGTGAGAACAGCACTCCAAGGGTAATCACAGAGGCAGAGAAAGGGAAAAGAGTACGGCCACATGGAAGGCAATTGGGCAAGACGATAGAAATGGAATCCATCCAATATACTATTTTATTGTGGCATAGTTGGTCTGCCTTTACTGGTAGTCAGTTTTTGTAGATTGTAATTAGATGAGTAATATCTGCACGTTTTACTGAGTCTATGTATTCACAATTCAAACGCAGTTTTCAGACCAAACTTAACCTCATATAAATGTAAGGATAACGAGCGTATTCTATGGAGCCTATGGCATATGTCATTTTAAGGAATTTATATCACATACAGTTCGCCACGGTAGGAGTACTATTTTTGGTGATAATTGTTACCCAAGATTAAGGTACTGTATGCCGGAGATTGGAGCCCAATTGGCGATTCTGTAGTTTTATAAGACATTACTGTAGTGGTATAGCGTTATAATACAGTGGAATACGACGCAGCAGTAGTGGTAAGCAACGCTTATCCGTAACACCTGTGAATCAAATTTATGCAATTCTGACTACAACTAGGTAGATATACCAAATCTATTCTTAGTAGTATTCACTTCTGTCACTCCTCCCCCACAAAAATTGGGGTGCCAGCAGTTGAAACATAGGCATGCTCAATGCATTCATTTGACATCAACCTATTTTTATCTCAAAATAATATCTTTCCATTATACATATATTTACCATTCCATTGGGGATTGTTTTATCAGGGGCCCAATTAAAGAAACGCAAATACCGACCTAACAGGTGAAATCTTTATTGCCCGTTCGAAGAAAAGAAATTGTACATGTTTGGCTGGTACGTAGAAGGATTATTGTAGATTAATCCCAGATTCTGAATTTCTTGCAGGCCATGTGATGTTCCGGTGGAATTTTGACCAGCTAAAGGTGCCCCGTAATTGCCTTGGGTACCAGGAGGATGTAATGCCACAGGTGTATTTTGTTGGGGTCCAGGGGCGTATTGAACCCCAGAAGGATATCCGCTGGCTGGTTTGGGTTGTTGCTGAGCCATAGGTGCTTGACTTCCATAATACTCTGGCTGTCCATAGCCACCTCTATAACCCTGAGCACCATCTGTGCTGTATCCACCTGTTGTAGTTTGAGAGGGTCTTTTAGGTGGTAAAGCTGGTGCACCATAATTTGGTTGTCGAGTACTTTCGAATGATTGCTGGCCATTAACATTATTCTGGTTTCCATGGTCAAACTTAGGTCCCAAATTCAATTGGTTAAATGCTTCAACGGGGAAGTATTCAGGCCCTTGTGGTTGGAGTTGTCTTTGGGGTGCAGCTTTCGATTCTTCATCTAATACGGCATTCTTAACATCCAGGGCAGACCCCAATAATTGCCGGTAAAAATCGGCGCTTCTCTTTAAACCAGAACTATAAGGCTTCCAATAATTGTTATAGAAGTCAGTGATTTTCTCCACCAACTCCTTGACCTTCTGATCGCCTTGCAACTTAGAACTTTGAAGCTCGTTAACAGCTGGATTATTTGTTAACAGATTCCATGTGGCAGTAAGGTCTTTAACTTTCTTTGCCTGTTCAGATACCAATCTATCGAGTTCTTCATCATATGGAGAAAACTTCTTCAACTCCTCCGAAAATATTACCAGTTTTATCTCGCTTTCAGGTTTGATCCTGCTATTCAAGATGAGAATGTTAGAAATATCGTCGGAATGGATTTCCTTCTTCAAAGTATCAATTAATACACCTTTATTAGTCTTAATCACATTTAAATCATTTAAGATATCTTCGATATCTTTGATTTGCTTGTCAATGTTATCCAGTGGAGCAACTAATATTGAGTCGTCAAGATCGAGAAGACTAATCTCAGGATTTAAGGTTTGTTTATTAGTTTCAGTACCTTGTCCAAACATATCAGTGAATTGCTTCAGTTTAGGCCCTTGTCTCAAGGTGTCAAGCAACCCTTGGTTTTCAGAAGTGATATACTCAAATACTTTTTTATCCAAGTTGGATGCATTGTAAAGTGCTCTTTTCAATTGTATAACATCTTCCTTAAATTTATTAAACCTGGGCTCAACGTGACGGGAAACCTTGGACTCGATATCTGCAATAGTATCCCAAATTTCTTTACGAAGACGAATAACAAGGTCCTTATTTGCTTCATCTTTGGTGGAACTAGCAGAAATCTCATTTGCGTATGAAGTAATTGAAACGTCAATTGATTTTAAATCTGATTCCTCTTTAGAGGCCTGGTAAATTTGTTTCAAACTGACAAGTGCAAATGGCATATTGAGGTATTCCAAAGCTGATGAAAGTTCCTCGTTGGAAACATCAACTAAGTCCATGTTATTTCTCAATAATTCGGACTTCTGCTCAGAATAAAGACTCATTAACTCGTGAATATTCATAGGTACAACGTTTGTCAAAAAATGAGCATATGTTTCTTCATTTGATTGTTTGAAAAGTTCATTCAGACTGATGGGGATAATTTTGGAACTATCCATTGGTTTGATTTCGGGTAAAGATGTTTGCGTAGGAATGATTTCGTGGTAGATATAATCATTATCTTTGTTAAGGTCGTTAAGTTTTATAGTGATTGACTCCTTCTGAAATTTGTAATCTTCAAATAACTCATGCATCACATAACGTTCAGATTTGGTAACTACTCTCCAAACTGAGTCCGGCATTTGTTCCAAGGTAGCAAGTGCTTTATCCATGTAGGCAATGGCACTGCCGAACTTCTTCGATTTTTCCATCTGCAAACCGGTGAAGTAATATGTCAAAACCCTGTAAAAAACCTGCTTATATTGAACCATATCACGACAAAGCTGGCTTACTCTTGCACTTACTTGTGATGAATCAGAGTCCTCGCCCGAGAGTTCCAACTCAAGCTCTTCTTCGTCGTCGACAATGCCATATTCGGCAATTGGGATTTCTTCATTCTGCAACCTTTGGAGCATTTTATTGCATTCCTCGTAATGTGAAGCCGCACTCGCACATAACTTCGAAATTAGACTGTTTTTGGATTGGTCCAAGTCGTTGTTAATCACTCGGAACATAAATACTTCGTGGCTCTGGGCCAACATGAGTTTAATAAGAAACTGACATGTACTCTTGCTCAAATCAGCTGATGGAGCATGGACAAAATTCTCGATTAAATATTCAAATATACCAGCAGCTTCTTGGTAAGCCTTTATGCTTTTCTTAGCTCTATCCTCGGTGTCTGCGCCACCTTTCAACGACTGTTCATACAGTTGAGCAGCCAGGCGAGCAACCAACATACCACAATTAAAGAGGACGCTAGCCTTTTCAAACGCAATTGACTCCTGTTCATGGCATATCGAGGGATCAAACGAGTCGTACCATTTAAAGCGGATCTTTTTCAGTCTGTTCACGGCCAGAAACGGAATCCTCAAATCAAGCAACTCCAACTGACTGTAATATTTGAATGCAAGTTTTATACCAGATTCCTCGGAGCTGACACCACGGACGTCTTGTCTAAGTTTATCGAAAGATTCCACATCCGATTTATAGTTATCATTGCGGCCATATACAGAAACAAGATAGTTGTTGAGGGGTTTGACCCAGTCAACCAGTTCAGTTTTCCTTGTATCAAACGAGAGAAGATATGTCCGCATACCGATTGTCAATGGTTTCTGTACACTATCAATACAATCGATATATTCTATTACACAACTATACTGGTAATAACTTAATAATGGATATCTGAAGAATTGAATAAATGATTAACTGAAGGTTCATTTCGTTCATTTATCATTTTTAAGTATGCTACCGTATAACGAATAGTCGCTACCACGTGATATATTGCCCTCTCCCACCCCCCCATGTAATCGGTCTTATCAGATGACTGTACAGTGCATTCAATTACTTAGTTAATCAAAGCTTCTCCTCTAATTCCTTTGCTTCCTATATCAATCACTCTAGGTGTTGATGCAGTGACTGGGAGGTTCCAATGGAGCACCTTGGAAACAACGTCTACGCGCAAGTGTGTGACATAGTTAACGATCTAACCACACTTATTCCTGTAGGTACTGTTACAGTCTTTGATCTCCCATACAATAATTTTGGATACTGTGGGATCCGTTCGCCTGATGGATGGCACTGGTTGGATTTGGAGTTCATTGAATCCCTCATAGATAAGGAAAAGATCGCTGTTGTTCAAAGCGAACTCCTACAAACATTGAGGTTATTAGTGGCATTCAAATATGTCACTTGCACTTATAAGCTATTTCGCGTAGGCAAAACTGTGCTTCTTCGATTCAGAATATATGCGATTCCCAGCGACGTATCAGGCTTTCGGTTCATCAGCAGTTGGAGATCTTCAAGAGCAAAGCACCGTCAGCTAGGGAAATCAGTCAAGGCCAAATGGGAGTTTTTAATTGGTTTGATAGATTTCTCCCGGGAAAACTGGTGTGCTGAAGAAACAGCCTCAGCTGCAAGAGGAATGATCCTAGTTCCGTATAATATATCCAAGAGTGGCAATGGAAATGGAAATGGAACTTTGAATGTTCATTTAGATCGATGGTACACGGGGAAACTTACATATCACCATCTGTCTAACAGTCAAGAAGATACTTCATCATTAAATGATAAGATCCAGAAAATGTATGGCTCCATTCTGTCTCCTAATATGGGCCGATATGCAACTAAGGTAGAGTTTGAACCATCTCAGAAGTTAGATTCACCCCAGGAAAGACTCTGCAAACTTGTAAACCATGCTGCAGCTGGTTCCTTGTCAATTGAGGGTGTGAATGCCCAATTGTACTCATACCAAGCCATATCAATGGCACGAATGTACGAAAAAGAAGTTATTCCTGCTTATCACCATTTACCTGGTTTGCTAGAATTTAAGTCATCTAGAGATGGTGCTGCTTATTATTTACATATCGCCACATTTGCTTTCTATAAGAACCCTGATTTGTTACGCTTGCCCAGAGGTGGTATATTAGCTGAGAATATGGGATTGGGTAAAACTCTTATATGTCTAGCTCTTGTGTGCTGGACTAAGAATGATGTTTCTGAAGTGCCTCAGGATCTTCTACTTTATCATGAAGATACAGACCCAGATTTGAAGGTCATTACAAAGTCGAAGGTGACAACAGATCACACTAAAGTGCATTCTATCAAGTCATTGGTGAACACATGTGTTGATTTCATAAATAATAATTCTTTGCCCTGGAAATATTTTATCAACGATATTCCTTCTGAAGTTGTAACCAGACTAAATGAATCCCCAGGAAGTTTTAAGATTAAACTTGACAACAAAGAATACGAATCTGTTTTCGCAATTACTAAGAGAAGATCAATTAGAATGAAACAAATTGAAATGGAGGATTGTCCTGAAGGAAATTTGTATCGGAAGATCTATCTTTGTTCTACTACACTTATTGTTGTTCCTGAAAATTTGTTTCACCAATGGAACCGTGAATTGACAAAGCACATACAACCAGATTACTTAAAGAAGTTATTCTTATCCTCGCATTTCAGAACTGAGACCAAGAGTGAATTTACTACTTTTATGAATGACGTCATTCTTGAGCCTCTGGAATTGGTAAAATATGATCTAATTATTATTTCCAATAATCTATTCTCACGATTGTTTGATAGAAGTAATAATCCTTTTCTCCAGATATATTGGAAACGGTTGGTTATAGACGAAGGACATTCTGTCAATTCAAAGAACTCAAAAACAAGTCTCCTTTGCAGCAGAATGTTGGCAGAAAGAAGGTGGGCTGTAACAGGTACTCCCACCTCAGGACTAACAAATATTTATGTGGACGAAGAAGAGGAGAGTCTGGCATTAAATTCGCAACCGAAACTGTCTAAATACGTTATCAAGAATACTTTTGATGAGAAAACAGATTTGTCTAAACTAGGGAATATTGTTAGTAATTTCTTGAAGATAGAGCCATTCCATTCACAACTGAAAAGTTGGATCAATTTGATTGTCAAGCCTCTATTATCCAATTCATATAACGCTGAAAAGGCATTATATACACTTCTTGACAATTTAATTGTTAGACATAATCTTCAGGATATAGGTGACAGTTTGAAACTTCCGCTGTTGCATCATGAAGTGGTATATTTGGAGCCAGCCTTTCATAACAAGTTGTCGGTAAACCTTTTTGCTGCCGTATTGGCGGTTAACGCAGTGACATCGGAAAGAACAGATATTGATTATATGTTTCATCCAACGAACAGAATGCAACTACGAAGATTGATCACAAATTTACAGAGAGCTACGTTTCATTGGACAGGATTCTCCCAGAATGATGTGGAAACATTAATTAAGATTTGCAAACATGCTCTAGAAAAGAAAAGGGATGATGGCACGAGTTATCATACCCAATCGGACATTAATCTTCTAACTCGGAGTATGGAAATAGCAAAAATTGCCTTGAGCAATTCACAATGGAGGATAGGCGCATTACTCCATGAGATGCCTTATTATACCCAGCATTTACCAGAAGTATTTTCTAAATACTTTGGCGTTGGTCAGCAGAGCCAAAGTGATAAGGCAAAATGTATTTCAGTGTTTGGAGCACCACATCTAATTGCTATTCAGGATTTTGTCTATAAGAATAGATTTGCTAATTTCGAGGATTCCCAACGTTTAGACCAGAAGCTTGATCAATGCGGGAATATGTTTTGGAATAGATATTGGAAGGAAACCCTAAAAAGTAACGATAATAAGTTCAACAAGCAAACTCGCAAAGATAAGAACGAACCAATAATGCAGACTGATATAGTAAATGCAGTCAATACCCCGGAAATTGTTGAAGGATTTGAGCCCCAATACATGAAGAACGAATTGGGCCAAGGCTATAATAATAGTAATGATGATGATTATGATGATGATGAATTTGCAATAACAGGATATAATAAAGTTAATGACACTAATCCAAGTGAGTTGACATTTGAAAAGATAAGAGAAACAATTGTTCTTGGAACTGCTTCGGCGAAACTATCTTATCTTGGTGCAAGATTACTTGAACACAAATGTAACGGGCAGAAGTCGATTGTCTTTTATGAATTTGAAGATAATGCCTACTATTTAACGGAAATGTTAGATATTCTAGGAGTGAATTATATTCTTTATGCCACCTACAACAAAGCTGAACAAAGAGCTCAGAACTTATCTGAGTTCAGTTTGTATGATAGTGGAACAAGAGGAGGTGTTGTATTGATCATGGATCTAAAATTGGCCTCACATGGATTGACGATAATTGCAGCATCTCGAGTGTATTTCATAAGTCCTGTTTGGCAAACCTCTGTTGAGGCACAAGCTATAAAGAGAGCTCACAGGATTGGGCAGACACAGGACGTACATGTTGAGACATTAGTGTTAAAGGGAACTTTGGAAGAAGAAATATACCATCGTAGGTCGCATCATCATTCTGAAAGTGAACTATACGAGGAGCAAACAAATGATAAGAACCATGCTATTGATGATTTGGGAATCCAAGAATATGTGTTGAAACATAAATTTCTAGAATTTGAATGTCTTGAAAATGAATGCTGTGGATTCAAAGCTCCAGCTATTTCTTCAGAAGTGCTCAACCATGATGATCAAGTAGATAATTATGCATTAAGAAGCCATCAACTGTTCATTAACACATTAATCAAGCCCTTTCAAAGAGAATGGTTGGTGTATTTGTTTAGCCAGGACAATTTGGAGAAACTCACAAAATCCAAGAACCAAAAGATTCTTGAAAAGGAGGCACGACAGGATTTCATGAAGAGCTTTGTAACAAGCATTGAAAAGCGATCAGATGCTAGAAAACGACCTGTTGATAACGGAGCCACCAGGAGAAACAAACGAGTAAGATTCTAGCACCTTTGAATGATTAACAAGAGAGCGAATTCTTAATGTAACGTAACAACAGCAATCAGTTTTAGCTCGTGGTATCAATATATCATCAATGTAATTCACGTACTGTCAATATCCCATCTGCCGAAGATGTAATTAGTATATTTTCTGAAGGATGGAAATCTGCATCGATAACGGCAGAATCATAGTCTGTGAATCTTCCTGTAATTCTTTGAGTTGCATAATCCCACGTAACAACCGATTTATCCTCAGAACCAGTGCAAAGAGCGGTACCCTCCTTATTCATAGCCACTCTAACTAGCATTTGTTCCTTCCCTGAGATGGCACCATCGAAAGATCCTGGGATCTCTCTTGAGCTATTCAGGGGTACAAATTCTCGAGCATTGATGATCCGAATCAGGCCGTCCATCGCTCTGACTGCCAACACCGAGTCGTCGTGATTTCTTGCCAACGAAGTAGTAGGTTCGCCTGACGAACCAACATAGAACTGAGGAGTGTCTAGTTTCCGTATATCATATGCCACTACGGAAGGGTCTATTCCAGAAGCAAATATCCTTGAACCTGAGCTATCGAAAATGCATGACATCAACGGATATTGTGTTTTGACCGAGCCAATGGGGTTCTTATCTCTCTGGTCCCAAAGATGTAGGTGGCCTTCGTCTCCACAACTCACCGCCACCGATTCTTGGTTCACGTCAACCTCATTCACACACAACGAGTGCAGTGAACACTTGCGTATTCTCTTTCCTGTCTCCACATCCCAATAACCCACCGTGGTATCTGCACTGCTGGTTACAATGCAACTGCCTTCCCAAGTCCATCGCAATGAGGTAATTGCAGACTTATGGCCCTCGATCACACCGTAGTTTAAATTGACCACGCCACTTAACTCGTCTAAGCGCTGTGTTGAATCTGAAACACCAATCCGTCTGGTTTGGTGATAATCTTCATACAACTCCACGGTCGGGAGGTCCCATAGAAGTATCTTGCGGTCTACTCCCGCTGACGCTATGTACTTACCTGTGGGATCAAACTTTACTCCAAGTACAGGGCCCTTGTGGCCCTCCAATGCTAGAACGCTTTCATAGAGGATGCTACTGTCGTGTTGAACAGCTAGTGCTCTATCATCCACTCTTTGTCTTTTTACTATCGACATAGTTCTGGTGGTGTGTAGGTGGTTTAATTCGACTATGTGGTTACTCTTTTTTCTGGAAATATATATATATGTGATTTCGCAGACGTTATAAGTCTCTAAGAACTAGTACACAATTAGTGTAACTTATAAGGTATTGGTTTAGTAATATATCGCTATGTGTTATTGGTTCTCTGATACCTTCTATTATTAATGTAAAACTACTAAATCTTAATAAATAGGGTAAGAATGTGGTACTTACAGTATAATATGCAATGGATACAGTACCACAACCTTGCCACTTCACTTATCACTTTGCCCCTTCACTACAATATTGATTAACTGATTTCGTAAGATACTCGTTATACATAATCAGGCTAAATACTCATAGGCATCGTTATTAATACGCTTGATGTATTCCTTCTCAATCAAGTAGTCAATAGCATGCTTGACATCGGATATTTTGGCTCTAAACCGACTGACAGATTGCTGAATAACCTCGTTGATCAAATCCCTATGTTTCATTTGCTTTCTGGCCTTCATAGTACGAACAATACTGGCACTGAGATAGTCCTTACGGGCCTCGTCAATTACCTTGTTAGTTTCCTCCTCTTCCACTTTTTGTTCAGTCTTGATCGAACTGACAAAATTCACACGTGCCTTCTTCGACTTGTATTCATCAACGATGGTGAAGGTGGTCTCAGGTGCGTTGAAACTCTCGCTACCAGCAGGCTTCTGCTCCAAGAGTTTTCCCTTTATGAATGGAGTAAGATGGGCATCTAAAATATAGGGTGCGACACCAATGATTTCTTGTAATTGAGAATATGTATATGTCTTTTCCTTGTTGAATGCTAAAAGTAACATCAATTGAACGTTAGAGACAGTGAAAATAAACGGTGCCTTGCCCTTCCTCGATAAGTTGGCTTTGACCTCGGCTCTCCCATGATTCCACAACCACTTTAATTCCCTACCAGTGTGTCTATTCTGATACACATTCTCGATGTTCTGGAAAGCATCCAATAATTCAGGTGCAAGTTTCAACGAATAATCGGGAACATGTTTAAATGGCCACATACTCTGTGCCAAAATCAATGGAGTAAAGTCCTTGAAGTTGTCGTTGTTGTAAAACTTCAATTCAGCAGAGGCCTTCATGTCGGAGAACATCTTGGTCATTTTCGACGTATACTCCAACGAATTGGCACTTTGCAATTTTTGGATGATATGCTCTTCAGCTTCCTCTGACTTGCAGTTTCCATTAATCAATCTCTTGGCTAATAGCCGACGGTAATGTTCTTCAAATGCATCTTTGTCCTCCAAAAAGGGGAAAATTATCATTAAGTTGTTGGAATTCATGTCTGCTACTTCGGCCTCCTTCGAATTGCTCTTTAAAAATGCATCCGCATACCTGGCCAAATAATCAGGTGTCCTGCAAGGTGCCCTTGGGGATGGCAATGCAATTGGATTGTTGTTGACAAAATAGCGACAAGCATTATCCAATGCCTTGACGAATACTGGGTCTTTATTAAAGGCTCTAGTGAGAATATCGTTAAAACGAACATAAATCTCAATCAATGTGTGTATGTATACCTTTGGAGACACTATGCCCATGGCAGATTTCTTTGCGGTTGATGGGCCTCCAGCTGCTGCTGCCGCTGCCGCTGCCGCATGTGCAGCTTCCTGTTCTGCCTTTCTGATATTTTCCAAAGCTTGGAGTGCCTGCGATTTGAGATATTGCTCAAATTGTTGAGCCAATGGATCAAGAGTAGATTTAACTCTGCTAAGCAATTTATACATTCTTTGAATATGTTCGATTTCATTTCTCTCCAATAAGGGGATAAATTGAGCATACATCTCGTTAGCATGGTCCTGAATCAATGCCTCATTCAAAACTTCCACAAGCAACTTCTTTGTGTGGTCTTCTAAGTAGTTGTTGGATCTAGAGATTTCCTCAGCAAGTCTAGTCTCACACTTTCTCAAATAGTCAACAACAGTATATTGGGCCAAAAAGTTTTGACTCTCACGGACATAGTACTCCTTGGTTCTGCTCAAAAACGCTTGTTCAAACATGGTGACATAAACATGTAAATTTGGTTTTTTTGTTTCATTCTGTTCCACCCCCAAATGAACTAAGGACTTGATAGCAGCAGAAATCAAATAGGTGTCTACGACTTCGTTGTTCCTCTGCTTCTCAATTTCCTTCAAAATTTCCAGAATCAATATGGTGCTGTGAGTTTCAAACATAAAATACTTCCATTGGACCAATGCCAAGGTGTTCACTTCGTAGATCTTCTTCTGTGTGTCATTACGTTCCTTCTGCACCCAGTACCTGTTCATGTAGTCAAACACATTGTTCAAGTACCCAACACCGATGGTATACCGAGACCACTTCTTCACATAAAACTCCAAAAACTGCTCGTCTGGCTTCTGGGTCAACTTCTCCACAAAGTGGCGCAAATAGTCGCTCAACCGAACATACATCTCACCCCCATTGAGCATATACGAACTATCGCTAGCACCACTGGCCCCTCCACGGGCGCTCGATGTCTGCTGTCGCGATTTGTTGACACAGTAGTTGTACACTGCAGTATAACAATTCATGTACAACTTGGCATCGACGCCTTGTTCTGCGCCATGGGCACCCAAGATGTACTCCAAGCATGGTTCTATAAAACTCCAGGTAGCGTTCAAGTCGCCGGCTGCTGGGAACGACATTGACCCTTTGATTCTATAGTGTACTTTGCGGAAGGCTTATTGTAACTAGCAATGTAAGACTAGTTGCAGTGGTGGTACTTAGAGCTGATGATTAGTAAAGTTGATTTGATTTTAATCAGGGGATCCTCGTATGGGGTGCAAATGGAGGCAATTACTTTGACGGTCCAGATCCCTCCCTCCTTAGTCGTATTCCGGGACTGCGTATATCTACCGGTGTCTAATGACTGTGTGGAAGCAATCGCTTGTAAGATGAAGGGTGGTGTTTGTTGTCTTGGTCGTTTGGCAGTTTTCTCCCACTAGTTTTTTGGGGGAGAAGTGTATCACATGACATATGAAAGAATTACCGGTAGAAGCACTAGGGGGTTATTTTATTACCCCTTCTGATGCTAATATTATTAAAAATTATCAAAAGTTTCAGATATGCTACTACATATCTTTTTATACATGTATACAATCACGACTGTCGCTCGGAACCTCCACTTGAAACACGGGCAACAACACGAGTGATACTAATGGTAAAGGTCAAACACCAGAGACACAAAATGATAAACAAGAAACTGACCAAAGCCCGTTGACGACGACAGAGTGGCCCGATCTTGCCCTGAGCAACTACCCCGCTATGGATGGAGCTTTCAACACAAACCCATCGCGCGTCGTAAAGTGTGTTGAAGGCCAATGCCAAGTTGGCTGCAGAAAAGATGATGAACAACAAGTCGAATAAGATGAGTTTCATTTTCCCTAGCGGATTCCGGAGCCCCAATGGTTTTCCCGAATACTCGTCGTAGGCAATGTAGATGAGATAAGCCAATGCAAAGCATTGCACAACAATGGTCATGATGGTGCTGGGTTGCTGAGCCACTGAGTCGGCTCTATTATTCGAAACTTGGAAAATTGTCACTGCTACACCAAGTGATGTACCTGCAAGTACAATGATCACTACTCGAAGAATCAAAGGAACTAACGGATTCAGTAAAAACATCCGCTTAATAGTTGGAATCACAATCTTCCGCTTCTCGTTGGACATCCAGTATCCAGCACGCGAGCGAACCTTGGGAGAATCGTTATCTGTATTATGACGATGCTTTCTGAAAAATGGGAACCAACTTACGTAACCCTCATCATCATCGTCATCGGCATCTTTGCTACTGTGGGAGAGTGATCCCACCAATGCCAACTTCAACCGGTCGTCTCCGCCCCATTCCTTGTCCAAACCCAAGTCGGGCAATGGTTTCGAAGAATAGGTTATTGTGTCTCTATCGTAGCCACTGGGCTGAGTCACTGATGATAGGAACTTGTGCCAGGTATCATCCATCGATTTCACGTAGTCGTCCTCGTGAGCAAAGGACATATACGCATCATCGGTAAAGGCTGTATTGAGGGTATTGTCTGTGGCTCTAGTGGTTGAGTGAGCCATGTTAGCCGACGAAGCGTATGACCTACGATCATCACGATTGGACCGCAGGGTATCGATATTATGGCCAGTGTAGACTATGGGGCTCCCACTGTTATCCTTGTAGCTGATGGTGTCCTTATTACTAGTGGAATCCTTGTAATGGGCCTGCGTCAAAGTGTCTAGAACAAATGGCGGCACTATGTTAGCGCTATGGCTGTAGGCATTAATGGAGGAGTTTTCAAAGGGGTTAGTAATGTTGATCGTATCCAGAAATCCTCTTTGAGACTGAGTGTTTCTTGTGGGACCATTCCTATCCGATTGCTTATGGCTACTACCGTTGGAATTCATCATTGGCATATTGTTCCCCTAGGAGTTGACTACCGTCGTATAATAAGTATGCGATTAAGTAAATGGAATAAGAATCGCAATTTAAGGTGTTTCGAACGAAGGGGTCAAAGAAATGAGATTTCTTAGGATATTCTGGTTTAGTATAATGTAGTGAAGTATAGTTTATAGTACTATGATGTACTAAAAAACACTATGTCTCTAACACTTCACAATCCTCTTGCTTAATCGCTGTTTTGGTTCGTTGTACAATAATCACTTTAACTCTCATCCACCTCAATAAATAATGGATGCTCTATCTCGCAGATGTCACCGCGAAGCTCTCGTTATCGTATACCCTATCCAAGAATACACCCTCCCACGAATGTCCTTGTACGACCAAGTGAACAGTACTACTTCGATTATTATTATTACTAGTAAGCTGCTCGCCAATGGAATTCCTTCATATGGCACCCACCAAAAAAGGCAGGGCAAATTCCACTATTGCGAATAGCCACCCACCACCTATCTTCTACGCTATTATGAGTTATAAGGGGTGCAAGGGCCCTATGAGGGCCGCAGCAACGTTGAGAGTCTATGGTTCTGGTAAGAGTAGTATTGGTCTTCGGTTTCAATCGGGCACTTCACCTGCGAAAACTACTGAGAAAAAGTCCGAAATCAATTTGATTTATCCCCGTGTGATCCCCAAAGACTCTATCTACGTCATCTCAATACCTGTTACCACTACTCGGTCTTTCATCTACTGCAACCATCGCAGTTCAGCTGCTTTGAGAAAAGCAAGTCCATCGGCGCTTGCAAAGTTTGAGACTAAAGTGACTGGCATAGCCGCAAAGGGCTGGCACAAACTATCAACGTCTGAATTGAAAGTTAACAAAACAATCACCGCTTGGGTAACACGTTTGTTGAACACAGTGCCATATGATGAGGCTAGTTTGAAATCATTCCCCCTGAAAAATGCCATGATTCGTGAAGTTAACCATGAATATCTTAGGGAAACGAATTACCCTAACCCAGAGGGTAACATGCTTACCATGACTCAGTTGAACAAATTGAAAGTTCCTGCGAGCCAATTGAAGCCAATCCCCTTATACCATCCATATTTTCAGAAACCAAGTACTATCTTGTCACAGTTGTACCAATTTCGTGATGAAAACTATTCTAAACATGTGAAATATTCACTCCTATGTGCGGTGGGGATCCCTTTGTCATTGCCATTAGCACTTTTGCCCGTTGTACCCAATGTCCCTGGGTTCTACTTGGCGTACCGGTTATACTGCCATCTCAAGGCTTTCATTGGAGTCAAGCACTTGGACTACTTGTTGGAAGAACGTGGTACACCCGTTTCCAAAACTTCCCGGTTGGATAAGTTTGCTGATGATGAATCCGTAAAGGATGCCAATCATTTACTGTTTGTACCTGTGCGTAATTTGGACGTTATCTATGAGCGCGATAACCGTCGTTTGGTAGATGATCCTCTTGATGAGGAGCAGATGATCTTGACGGAATCGGTTATAGACCGTATCGTCTTAGAGCTTGATTTGGACCATTTGAAAGACGACTTGTACCGTGCATTGGCTCAGGAACGCAAGCGTGTGGCTAAGGGCATCAAAGTGGATGACACTGTTAGCTGATCAAGTGTCAAGTGTAACCATCTTATTTACACAAATATATGTCCCTCCATATTGTATATAAACTAACTGATGTGAAATAGCCAGCAGCTATATCACGATCTGTATCACTTAAAATAGCATAGCATAAATCAATTTCCTGATCTTGAATCCTGTTAATCTGTTGTGAATTGGTGAGTATCTACATCGATAATCACTATTAAAGCATACTATGTAATACAGATACAGAGGTAATAAGTGATTATCCTGTACATTGGTGAAATGTGCATCACACGTGCGTTTTTGATGTGACCGTACAAAGCCCTAAATAGCCCTAATGCAAAATTCCACCATTAGTCGCACTGTGATAGAGTATCCCCATGTCTAAAAATAAGGTCGTGCGTGTCACCAGTATGCTGCAATTTGTGACCACTTCCCGAATACGAATAAAAGCAAAAAAAGAGTTTCACAAGTTCTCTTTTAGTCTTTCTTCTTTTCCTACAGCACCATAATTATCATTCAATATGAGAGATAAGTGGAGAAAGAAGAGAGTTAGAAGACTTAAGAGAAAGAGACGGAAGGTCAGAGCTAGATCTAAGTAATCGGACTGCTCACACTAAAGTTGGCGTAGTGGTTTGTCCTTCAGGCTTAAATGCCAATAAGAACTAGCTCCACATCTTTTGATCAAAAATTTGGAGATGATAGGTTAACATTTGTTTTCCCATGGTTTACGCTTTTGTCCAATGGCTGTGGTAGTCCCGTCCCTCGTTGGTACTGTGGGGTTGCTACTATTTCCAACCTTAATTGTTTGTTGGTACTTCTAGCGCATCCGCCGATGTTGCCGTTTCATTTATGTCTTTATATACTATAGTTTTAATGCTAAATGAATTATGTCCGTTTATTATATGGGTTTGATTGTAGGACAACAAAACTTAATAGAGAAGGGAAAGAATCAGTACACTTATCCGCGCTCCATCATTTATACGTACCCGCTCATATGTATGACAACTCTGCCTATGAATCAAGAAGACACCTCTATACAATTGTCAGAGCCTCTAATGGTCATGTCAAATACCATTGCCGCCAGAGGCGCTGCTACTGGAGATTTCACTAGGGCGTCAGTAAACATGGCAGCCATTGATGCAGAAACTGTACTACCAGCCACAGAAACAAGTGTCTCCAATGCTACTGCCATTGGCGATGATCTTTCTAGTACTAATGATGACAACTTTTTGGCTCTGCCGGCTTCAGGAAGTCCTTATGAATTGGATATGACTTTGGGATATCCTCGGGTACCTGAGTATAATAACTGTGACAACTTTGTAGTAGACGCGGGAACCATAGTTGGCAGTGTCAGATCACGGGTGATCCATGAACAGGGTTCACGACTTTACCGAAACTTTGACAGACTCCAGGACGAGATGGAAGAACGCATGGTGCGATGGAGGCCGCCTGTGAGTCAACATGGAACCGATTCGGTGATAGAGGGAGACCATATTTTCCAGAATTTGGTCAAAACTACTCGAAATCCAAAGTGGACCGTTACACTGTGGTGGAATTGGCTTTTGACCAATGGCGAGAAAGGTTCCAATAATAAGCATAAGACTGATACAGTGAAAAACCCTATTGACAATTCTGAAGTAGATCATGTCCACCAACCGATCGTTATTCCTGATTTGGAAAATCAAACCATTGATTTATCCCGGTTCAAGGCAAACAGCTCCAAGTCAATTCTACCGATGAAATCACTTCGAGCCTCTCCTCTCGTTGTTGACTGTTCGGTGCCACTTTCACCTACCACTCCGCGGGCCATTCTCTGGTCTGACTTTGAATTGAACTACGAGAAGCAGGAAGATCCACATGATGGAGAAAGAAGAAATCAAGATTCGATTTCTATGAATCAAGAAGTGGAGAATCTCGTCGACGGAGTCGATAATTTCTTCACCGAATGCTTAACAGTTGTGCCTTATATTCTTCTGCTATGCTACTCTAACCCCTACCCTAATAATGATGGATAACGAACTACTTGGAGAGGAAGGCACAATATGAGACTGAATGTAACTTTAACCTCATTTGCATTTTCATTTTTGCACCCATTCATTTAGTAAATGGGTACAATATGCACTAAAGTTAACTTGCAATTAGTACTTTTATTATTCTAAACAACGATAGACCTAAAAGATATGGGAATAAAAGATTGAAAATATAATGAAATAAAAAAAAAGCATAAAGTGGATAAAAATAGAACTAAACTATTGCCTTGGGAATGTAGGCTATCAGAGGAATCACTCTTTTATTCTGCAGCCTCTGCAAATCTTTCAGAAATGGTGGTGAACAAATTGTTGAATTCAGCATTGCCTTCAGCTTCACCTCTGGATGGCTCAAAAAACTTAGCAGAAGAAACCTTGTGCTTAACATCACTGGTGGCTTCAGCCAACTTGTTCCATTGCGCACCATTGGCAACAGCCTTTTGGGCTTCGTCATGGTAAGACATGAAAGCCTTCATCATGTCGTAGGTCTTCCAAATTGGACAGAATGCATCGTAAGTGGAGTAACCGTTCTGTTGCAAGAAATCTTCCTTGATCAAAGTGGCAACATCCAAAGTGATCTTGTCAGAGTCAGACAAAGCAGACTTACCAACCAATTGAACAACTTGTTCTAATTCTTCGGCAGAAGCCAAGATCTCTCTGATTTGATCTCTCAATGCAGGGAACTCAGGGTAGTTCGAATCGTAATACTTGTTCAAAACATTAGTGTACTTGGAATAAGACACACTTGTGTTAATGGAAGGGAAATGCTTTCTTTGGGCCAACTTCTTGTCCAAACCCCAGAAAACTTGAGTAATACCCAAGGTAGAGGTTGTAACTGGATCCGAGAAATCACCACCAGCAGGAGAAACAGCAGCAACAATAGAGACTGAACCAATTCTGTCAGGACTACCCAAAGCAACAACCTTACCGGCACGTTCATAGAAGGAAGCCAACTTAGCACCTAAGTAGGCTGGGAAACCTTGATCAGCAGGCATTTCACCTAATCTACCAGAAATTTCTCTCAAGGCTTCAGCCCAACGAGAAGACGAATCAGCAATCATTGATACGTTCTTACCTTGATCTCTCAAATACTCGGCCAAAGTGATACCAGTATAGATAGAAGCTTCTCTGGCAGCGACAGGCATGTTAGATGTGTTAGCAACCAAAGTGGTACGCTTCATGATAGGTTCTTTTCTGCCATTAATTTCAGTAAACAATTCTGGGAATTCCATCAACACTTCAGCCATCTCGTTACCTCTTTCACCACAACCAACATAGATAATTGCATCAGAGTTAGAGAACTTGGATAAAGATTGGGAAATAACGGTCTTACCACAACCGAAGGCACCAGGAATACAAGTGGTACCACCTTGAACACATGGAAACAAGGAATCCAAGACTCTTTGACCGGTTAACAATGGATAATCAGCAGACAATTTTTCAGCGACTGGTCTTGGGACTCTGACAGGCCAAGTATGCATCATGGAATATTTATGGGTCTTACCTTCAAACTCAACCTCCAAGACTGTTTCATCAACAGTGTAAGAGCCAGCTTCAGCAATGGAGACAACAGTACCTCTGGCTCTTGGAGGCAACAAGATCTTATGGTCATTCAAAAGGGAGTTTTCGTACACAGTACCAAAGATATCACCACCGGTGATGTGATCACCCACCTTAACTGAACTGGGTGTGAAATCATACTTAATGACTCTGTTCAATGCAGGGGCATCGATACCTCTTGGAATATAAATCGACTGGGATACATCCTTAATTGCCTTCAATGGTCTCTGGATACCATCATAAATGGTTTCCATCAAACCAGGACCCAATTCAACAGACAAAGGTTTACCTGTTCTCAAGACTGGATCACCGACAGTAACACCTGCAGTTTCTTCGTAAACTTGGATAGTGGCCTTGTCACCATTGATACGAATGACTTCACCAACCAAATTGTCGTGACCAACCTTCACCAATTCGTACATGGCACATCCAATCATGTTCTCTGCAACAATGACAGGACCAGAAACCGAATAAATTTGACCGTACTGCGATTCATCGTCATCCAACGAAAGACGCTTGATTTCCTTACGAGCGTTCTCTAATGCACCAGCCTATCTTTTGTTAGTATCATTATACCCATTATGTAATTGAGCATATCAGTGCAATTGCCGACAAGGTCGAGCTTGGTGAGACTAATTGCCCCTTTGTTTCCCCTTCATTCGAAAAGAATGCAACTATGTTTTCAACATACCATTTTGCTATCTCTATCAAATAAAACAGCAATGCAATATCAATTGATATAGTTGATAACTTGTCTACTGTTATCGCCCTACTTTCGAGATGGCACTAAAGTATACGAGATAGTCCCTGTTGATAATTCGTTATCAGTGATCGTGGGTTTTGGGTTCGACAACTTTCAAAAAGTTTTCGATTGGGTCGTGAAACCACCAGGTTACCCGGACGCAATTATCAGTACTAGATAATTATTACCCTGGATTCAGAGTAGATAAGTAGAGTTCGGATAGTGCCAATTGTCAAGGTGAACGCACTTCACATATATTGGCTTTAGTAGGGCTTTACATTAGATTATTATGAAGCCTATGAATAAATAATATTTTCTTTTGATGGCTATTCGATATTCTTGCACTACTACTATTAAGCTATTGAAGCATCATAGTGTGAGAAGTTCTCTGTTATATCTATAGTTTAGAACCCAATTTGGCAGCTCTATCCAAGGCTATATCACACATTGCATTGAATGCTTCCCTTCTTTCCAAAGCAATGTCGTTTCTGGATATGCGTTGTTTCATATTTTCCATGATTGTTGATCTACTTCTGCCATTAACAAAAACAACATATCTTAATCCTGGGAAAGTTGTTTCGTATTTGTTATTTAAATCAAGCAACAAGCTTGTTTCTTCCTCTGATACCGCTTGTAATGATTTTTGCTCACTGGCCGAATGCGTCGAGAGTTTTGTCGTCTTTGCTGCCCCTAATCGAGGATGCGCAGCTATGATCTGTGATATCCTATAGTCAATAGCACTCTTTTCTGAAACAGCTCTTGCTTCTTCTGTTTCTAAGTATTCAAGAAGTGCTATTCTAGTGGCCTCGATGAATTGCTTGTAGTCTTCAAATGAACTGGTGGATGTGAGTACTTTAGCAATGATAAACCCAGTGAGTGTTGGACAAGGTTCAAATAGATGGTTGCAGATATCAGTCTTGACTCCCACCAGGGCCTTTCCTACTTCCTCTATTGGTGGCAACATATATGCCATTATCTATGATTATAAAAAGTAATGCAAAGCTAAGCAAAGTGTGTAAACAGTACAATTAAAGTGTGTAAACAGTACAATTAGTCCATAGGGGAGTTGTATAAATAAATATTAATGTTTGAAGATATCTTTCGGACATCTCCGTGATAAGCGCGAAACCATATTACAATCAGTTTTCTAATCTGCTAAACAATCACATTGTAATCTGCTCATGCAATATGCAATTATAAATACTTTATAGACTATAGATGAATGAAGGTACAATATATAACGCTCACCAGAACGTCTAAGTGAAGTGCTGGATCTCTCTCAATCTGGCAGCTTCCTTGGAGGTGTCTTGCGCTTGTTGGGCAATCAAAGGATGTCTCCAGTGTTTGACGTAGGTGAACAAGACATCGCCCAATTGGTCGAGATCTTCAATACCCAAGTCCTTGAAAGTCTTAGCGTTGGAGTCGATCTTTTGGTCAATTAAGTGTCTTTGCACTTGGTCTGGGTTGGTCATCTTCCAGTAAAGAAGTTGCTTCAATTGTGCAACAAATTGAAGAATTGGCAAAGGCAAGTAGTATTCACCATGGTTGTATGTGATGGGACCAGCTTGGGAGAAGTCTTGAGTGATACCGTGGATCATTTGTCTGATTTCAGCGTAAGTCTTCATTTCCGGACCATACAATTCGAATGTTTGACCGGCAGTAGCATCGTTATAACCGATTGCTTCCAAAGCTCTGGCTGCATCTATAACGTGAAGAGGGTAGATCTGCTTAGCGTTCTTGTTGGGGGTCCACATCTTCAACTTTGGGCCCAAGTAGTTCAACAAATTGTCCTCTCTACCGTACATTGGGGCAGGTCTAACAATGGTAGCCAGTGGAATAATGTCTCTCACAACTTCTTCACCTATACCCTTAGTAGCATAGAAAATTGAGTCACTCTTTGGGTCAGCGTTGTAGGAAGATACTTGAACGAAACGAGGAACACCAGCATCCTTGGCAGCTTGTGCGATTCTTTCAGTCAAACCAATGTTAACATCTGCCATGCTGAAGTTCTTTGTGTTGTAGTCAGCACCAATACAGTTGAACACAATATCACTGTAAGCAACAGAGTCTTCAATTGATTTCACGTTACGGGCGTCAAACTCAACAAAGTTAACAACACCCAAGTCACCTTGAACTTTCAAAAATCTCTTCTTCATATCATCTCTGTAAGGTACAACGGTGATGGTACCGTGTCTAGCCAATCTGGAGGTCAAATAACGACCCAAGAAACCCAGAGCACCAAAAACGGTAGCAGTGTAGCCAGTACGAGAAGATCTTCCACCGGAACCAACACTCAAGTTGACCTTGCCGGCAGGTGTGATGTTGATATCAGAAGTCAAAGCAGCATTGTAGAGGGTTCTGATGCTAGAAACAGTACCCAATTGCTTTGGTATCTTAGTTGAAGCTCTCAACATTGTTGTTACTTGATCTCTCTATTTGTATTGGATAGGAAGAATAATTAAAGGAATAACTATATTGGAGGGTTCAAATGCCCCAACTCAATCTCACTTAACGAATATGGGGGTATTTCCACCTAATACGCAACTACTAACTTTGTTGCCGCAAATATTGTTCCCAATGCTCGTGTTGATTGCTTGAAGACCTGGTCCTCAAGTACTATGTTTAATCTAAAAATTTTCGACTGGACCAATGTCGCAGGAGGAGATTTGAAAATTGCAATCTCTGGTTGGCTGGTTGCGCACGACATTTTTGTATGGAATACAAGACGACAAAAAATACTGAACTTATTGGATAATAAGAAAATAGATCTTGAAGCCTTGTACAAACCTTTCCACTCAAGTACTACTTCACAAGTGCTATCTCGTAATAGATATGATAATTCTAAGACAATTAAAAGTAACTGAATGGAAAAATATGTATTTTTAAAAAAAGGGCTAAAAATAATATAACTAGAAGTGGTCGTTGAAGAAAGTCAAAAAAGTAGTTACAACGGAATAAAAAGGGCATGGAAACAATCATGAATATCAGTACACAATACGACGACCCAAAGCTAATAAGCTGTCTTTGGCAGAGGTAGCAATTCAGTAACCTCTAGCATGAGACCTTCAATTGCAAGCAAGCAATACAAATATTGAGATCAGTTGGGTGTGGGGTGAATTGAAATGACGTGGAATTTGACACAAGGCACTAATAGCAGTAGTAGTAAATCTTGCAAAAAAATCACCTTGGGTCCCTGCTCACAAAAAGTAGTCGGGAGTCTTTCTTGTAACTGTGGGCTCCCCTGGTCTGATGGATGGATCGTACTGTAAGAACTGTCTATTATGCTTTTCATCCACCTCCATTATTGCTGCTTGGTTACCACATCTGTAGCAATAGTTTGGAGCCGAAAAGATGGTCACCACCGATTCTTGGTGAGACCACGAATAACCTTCCATCACTAATTGATGGGCTCTGGCAATGAGACTCAAATCGTTGGTATGGTTGAATTGTTCCAGAATATCTTGCCCAAAAGTGAAACCAGCACCTCTTGGAGAAATTCCCCAACCACCTCTGTCGTCAGGATCCGACCATAACAAGTCACACATGGGACCTTCATGAGGCACCTCTTGGATTCTATTTAAGTCTCTAACTTGATCGATGGTTTCAATCATGGGTGACAAACCTCCATGTAAACAGAAAATCTTGGAGTCAACCAAGGCTGTGATGGGGAAATAATCAAACAAGTCAGTGAACAACTTCCAGACGGTTGCACTACCATATTTTCTTAAGCATTCGTCGTAGAACCCGTACACTTGCGTGATTTGTCTTGATTCGTGGTTACCTCGCAATATGGTAATACGGTTAGGGAATCTGACTTTCATACACACTAAGTACGATACCGTTTCAACAGAGTAGTAACCTCTATCGACATAATCACCCATAAACAAATAATTGGTGTCGGGACAAGGACCCCCGATTTTAAACAACTCCATCAAATCATGAAACTGGCCGTGAACATCACCACAGATGGTAACAGGAACTTGGACAGGTTGCACATTCTCTTCGAGTTGTAGCACTTCGATGGCCATGTCACACAATTTCTTAACATCAGATTCCAGTAATGGCTCGCACCGACTCAATTTCTCGATCCACTCGTCCAACTGATTAATGGAAGAGGTGGGCAAGTCCTTTTTGTCTGCGGGAGTGGTAGCAGATGCGACATGGGCATTAGCTCCTGTCTCCTTGTCGATCAAAGGCAACAATTGTTGGTCGTCACTGACATCTTCCATAGGGACATCTGTGTCTAAATCCATGATTTATGCTAGGGATGCTGTGATGGCACACGGGCTCGGTGTGTTTTAATAATTATGATATGGAAATATGGGATAGAACCTAAAGTAATACTAGCACTCCAATACTGATTGGCAATTGCTTTGAAGTATGATTGGCTCGTATATGCTTTTGCTGGTTCACAATGCTCTCACAGCTTTCTCGCAAGCACCAACCACCTAATTACAAAAAAAAAAGTAGGGGAGCAAAGGAATTGGTCGGCTGGTCTTCGATTGGGATAACTGTTTGCTCGCAGGATATGGCGTCTGGAACTGGCAGGTGATGGATGGATCGGGCAGGATGCACTCCACTAGTAAATGTACTGAGAACAAGTAGTCAACGATACTGTTTGGGTCTGACGTTGAATATGGATTTTGGGTTTTTCTGGTGATTTTTTCTCCATGTAATTTTCTTTTTGTCCTCACAAATGCCACTACTTTTGGGGCAGGATTCAGGGCGTGAACAACTAGTGCTAACTAGTGCTGATAAAATACCACTAATGAAAGATTACGTAGCTACAGTGTTCGATGCACATACACATTTCAATGTAGTGCCACTAGGTGACTTGCTCTCCCATCAAAATCTATATTAAGAATTTATTTTACGTCCACATTGATGCAATAGGAGCTTACTCGGGTTTCTTAGTGTCTACACATTAATGCCAACATACATTATTATGGTGGACATTGTTTGACTTCTTCTACCCGATTCTCATTGTACCGCATCGAATAGTTTATCCTAAGCTACCAAAGACTAATACCACTAACAATAATGTCTCTATGTCGCACTAATATTATTGCGCTGTTGAATTTGTCATGTCGAGTCGTGCCGTATTGTGCAAAGCACACTTTGTTCACTTCTCCTATTCCCATTTTTTTATACCCTTTTGTGAGGCAATCTTGCAGAGTGTGAGACTAGTACACTGTGTAACTGCTACTCATGGTTTGGCTTGTTATTCTTCCAATGGTTCTCTTGCTCTTGCTCTTTCGAGGTATATTTTTTTTTTAGTTGGGGCTTCTACATTAGCCTTCTTTTTTCATTCTCTTCCAGAGCCATGACATCACACGACCTAATTGTCTGCAGACACCATCTGTATTCATACATTCAAGAGCCTAACCTCTTTACTCAGGGCTACCATTACGGTTGTCCGGTTTGCCCCACTCTCTTTTATCAGTTAACAAACTTGGAGAAATCAACCGTGTCATTGGTTTCACCGTCAGCATTCTCTCTTTCACTGGAGCCGGTAGCTACATTGGCAATATTTGTACTCGTACCACTATGAGTATTCAAATAACCAAGTAAATTTTTGGTGCTCTCACTTAAATGAATGGCTAACTCTTCGGTCCCTCCACCGCTTGTATTCAACAACGCCACAGATCCACCAAAGCCAGCATTACTTCCACCACTAGAATTCATCACTGGTAGTTCCATGAGATCATCTTCTTCCTCTCGCTTTAACTCAGCTAGAAAAGATGGTGTGGCTAATATCCCTAAGTCAAAATATTGTCCACTAGGTGTAGCTTGTAAAGCATCATGCAATACCTGCTGCTGAACCTGAGTGGGAAGAGGTTCCATTGGCATCGACGGAGGCAATGACACGGGAAACGAGGTAATGTTAGAGCTGGTTGGTGGTACAGATTCAAACATTGTTGCCTCTTCTGAAATTCCAAGGTCAATTTGTTGACTGCCATCAATATCGATTGCGAGTGGAAGAGACTGTGCCTCCGGCGAAATTGCATTCGAAGTCGAACTGGATGAAGCGGTAGATGTCCCAGAATTTGTTTCTGGGATATTAAATAAAGTCGCTGATGTATACAGTTGATCCTTATCAATCATTTCTGCTGACTTGAATAATTGTTGTAGTTTGGGATGAATATCAATTAACTTTTGTCCGTTGTAAATAAATCCACTAACACTCCTTACGAATCTTGCCAATCCAATTAATTTGTCATTGCAATTGGGGTCTCGAGCTAATTGTTCCAGTGGGAACAGCACCATAACCTGCAAAAAAAATAAAAGTGTCAAGGGGAGTTGATAATTCGACAAGTGAACTTTTAGCAAGTCCATATTTGCCAGTGATGGAGCGTCGTAAATCAAATCATGAATATTGAACAAAATATATTGTAACTCTTTCCAAATAACTGCAATGGAAATATTTTCCTTGTACATGAGAAGACACTTAAACGTGATTGCGTGGCACAAGATCTGATTAAATAACTGTGATGAAGAACTATTTGGCACAAACGATGCCTTAGATTGGTTATTGTGAATCATCTCATTTATCAACAAAGATTTAACCAATTCATATTTGATCAAATAATTTGTATCTAATTTATTTGGATAAGTGGGTTTGTTGTCGAATGAACTATCATTTAGGACCTCAATGTTGTAGAACATGTTTTCAGAATTCAAAACGTTAAACAACCGATATGGTAATTCATAGAATGAATTCTTGCGGTTCTGCGCATCAAAGCGAGAAGTCATTAATAAGTAGTTGCAGTTATTGTTGTAGGTCAAATTATCCGTAAACATGAGATGAAATCGTTCCAGAATGAATAAATGTTGGTATAATTCAAATAATTGGATTGTTTGGATAGAATTCTTTCTCGGAATGTTAATGACTTGATAATATGTAAGGGCCTTCCTTAAGTAGAACAATTTTTGTTGGCTCTGGAATTGAGATCGAGATTGGCTGCTCATCATCACCAACTGGATATAGTTATACAAATGAAGTGAGCAAACCGATAGATTATAATAGATTTGGTATTTTTTGGCATTAAAATTGAGGAATAATAGAACTTTCTTTTCAATGACCGATAGCAAATCGATTGTTTTCACTTCCAAGAGGAGTTTCAAATGCTTGGGTAATTGTGGGTGTTGCATCAACCCTGCTCCTAATAGCTTTAGTTTCTTATAGTTTTCGAGAATCAATAGGCACATAGTCAAAATGACTAATAACTTGGATGAATATGTAATGTCCAGACAATCACACTTTAACTCGTCGTCCATAGTGTTCGCGAAACTCTCGCTTGTAAATTCCATTAATTTCTCCACATCGAATAGTAGCAGAGAAATCGACAAAGGTGAGAGTAACTCAGCAAGCCATTTGTTATCTTTACCACCAAGCAATTTCAATAACTCTAAGACATGGGTAGGAGTTAATCGCTCAAGATTCACGGCATCTTCTTCTTCGTTTGGTGGAACTTCCAAATTAGTAGACGTATTCTGAATTGTCTCAATTGTACGCTTATGCAAGTTCTTTGGACCCAGCTTTTTCCGTTGTCTGTTAGTTGTACACGGTAAGTTTGTATCCACACAACGCTTACATGGTCTGGTGGCTTCACATTTTATCTTTCGTATGGCACAAGCATCACATGCTCGTGTTGTCAAACTTCCTCTCTTACGGGAAACAGAAGTTGAGGAAGACTTCGTGATTCTTGAAGACAGAGAGGCTAACTCGTTAGATGCAGAATGCAATGATGGATCACGCATTTGTCTCCCTACTTTTGGTATTATATCGCCAGTAATGGCATGCAATAGGTCATTCGCCTCTTTTGTGTTGACTATCTATAATACTGAAGCCTTTCAGTTAAATAAACTCAAGCTTTTTTGACAGTATGGCTTTGTCGGT
>JAKVQZ010000094.1:0-45169 GCA_030463055.1 Lizanozyma gosingica | reverse complement strand
GCCTTTATGGCCAAGTTGGTAAGGCACCTCACTAGTAATGAGGAGATCCTCAGTTCGAATCTGAGTGAAGGCATTCTTTTTTATATTTTTGTCGTATCTTGTGATCATATAATGAAGCATTTAATCAGCTAAATTGAGATGGTTTACTTCTCTCTTCTTCATTTGAACTTGTATATTGATCTATAAAATCGTATTCATATCCAATAATTTTCAGCATTATAATTTTCCAAAAGGATAGTACATGGTTTACCTGTGAATGAGAAGTCTTTATTGGCCCCAGTGTCCCTGCTGGAAGCCGCTGGAATTGAAATTATTTTGTTGCTGTGGATATCCTTGTTGGAAACCGGTGACTTGATAGCCAAAGCCAGGAATGACACCCGTTTGCTGTCCTGCAACGAAGAATCCTGTCTGCTGAGCTCCAAACTGTTGTTGCAAAGGCTGCTGTTGTTGCTGCAATTGCTGCAATCCTACACCAGACTGTGATTGTTGTGATTGTTGAGGATTTCCATTTTGCAGGACTGGAGTCGCCACATTGGTTGTGAAAGCAGTTGGCTGACTATACAACAGCATAATACTAGCCTTGTTTGTTTGCTGGGCAATTAACTGTGGATTTGTTTGTTGAGCTAGCATTTGCTGGTGTTGTGGGTTAGATGGGTCCAAGTACTCTTGTCCGTTAGAGTCAATGTATGTAACTTGACCTGTTATGGGGTCAGTGTATTGATAAATCTGAGGCTGCTGAGGATCGCTTGCAGCAGAAGAATTGCTATTCCACCACTCGTTCGTACCTCCTTCAGCAGAGCCTGCAGTTGCTACAGACACTGAAGATTGTGCTTGGGAAACTATTGGCTGTGAAGAACGTTTGGGCAAAGATGGAGCGATTTCCTCAGCATTTGGGTTTATACGCTGATCTTCCTGTAAAATATCCAACGCCATGTTAACATTACCTTCACTCAACAACAAGCTTTCCAATATACTGTCTCTGTCCGAAAAGCCGAATCCCAAAATTTGTTGAACTTGTCTTTGGTACTGAGTACTTTCAAACGTTGTTAATTTCCTGTGGCTTAATTTAGGGATGGATTGACTTGATCCCCTGCTTCTAGATTCATTTCTGCCACTGATATGGCTGTTCAGACGAGATCTGTAGCCGTCTGAAGACTCATCCAAGAAACGGCGTTCACCATTGTATTCAGTTGGATCAATAGGGGTATCACGGTATTTCCCTTGAATATACTTCTCTCTCAAGTAAACTTCAATAGGTCCATCATCATCATCGTCATGGGGGAAGGGAACCCGTCTGGGATTCCACCTCTTCTTGGCCCGCTTATTACCTATATGCTCCAAGCAGTCTAATTCGTTATCAGTCCACTCGTCCAAACTGAGAGACTTCACATATGAGTACTTCCCAGGCCCAAGAATACGTCTATGAATAGAAGCGCATCTTCCACAAAGAAACACCCCCAAATTGTAAGATGCCCATGTGGGATATGCTGCCCCACATTCACCACATCGGTTTTCATTGACTCTATTATTGAGCATATCAATAAGCTGTCTCTCAACTTGTTTCCGTCTCTTATCCTGTCTAGCCATTGTGAACCGCTTACACTAATCGTCCTTTTTATTCGGCGTTTCTTCGAAAAAGCAGCCTTGGAATAGAGGAAGAGAGAGGCAATAGTTGAACAACTGGTTTTCGGCAGGGGTCAATTTGATTAATTCGTATGGGAAAAAAACAGACGCTACCAATTAAACCCGATTTTATACGGACATTCAATTTGGCAGACGGACTAAGACGGAAAAGAGTACAAGCAGAAATAATATCCCCTCCTGACTTTATTTAGTGTATTCTCTCCTATGGTATTCATTCTATCATAGGCGCAATGGAATACAGAGATCTGGCTCCAGAGACGGAATAGTGCGTACCACTACAGTATTTGTAGTGAAAATCAAGTTCGATGTATCCAATGAGATAAATGACATATGATCTCGCATCTGTTCAAAGGAGTGTTTGGAAATGGGCTGGCTAAGATTATTCTTGCATATCGAAACCGTCAAGTGGAAACTGTCAGGGCATACACCGTCATCAAAAGGTATGTTTACCGTGTGCATTACGTCTTCTATGATAGAACGCATACCATTAAACATATTCATATGCAAGGGGCGTACAGGTAGACCCAAAAAGAGTGATGAATAATCAGGACTAGCAAACAAGACCCCCGTGTCTTTAAAAGTGATCTGAACACAAGAGGAAGGTTCTGGCGGTAAAGAAGAAGATGACGAAGTTGTAGAAGAAGAATTGGGGCCAAAAAGTTTACTGAGGCCCTTCCGTACAGCAATGGCATCGAGATTAGGACCTATAGTCTGCGGATCTACCTCGAATTCATCGAATGCCCTGGAAATACTCTTCCGGAATGCTTGTAGCGACCTATTGTCTCCAGGAATGTTCTTAGTAAGCGAAATGTGATACCCGACGTTCAGAGCATTTGTAGCTACCTTTTCAAACTGGTAGTCCTTTAATTGGGTTGCAAACCGCAGTTTCAAATGGTGTTCAAGTTGTGCTCCCAAGGCTCGCACGAGTGTGGCCGAGGCTCCGCTTGGTCTCCAGGGTATGTACACGTAGGCACTGCTCATTTGATGCTGTTGGAATAGATAGTTTTGCAGAAAAAGTTTTAGAGACTCAACTGTTCGTGGAAATGATTCTAACGATGATGTTAATTCTTGATTTCCAATTTGCAGATTTTGATGAGCTTTTGAGGGCTCAGTATTTGATGGTTGAAAAGTTACCTCCAAATACTCTTCTTCGTCGCTGGAGTCACTGGGATACTCTTGTAGATACTCCATGAATAAAGTGAACAGTGTTAAAACAGTAAATGAGTCGACCACATCACACTTCACAGACTTCGATGATTATTTACAACAGTTACCTTTGAAATTTTTGGTAACCCACGCCAATAAGTAAGAGATGTAGGCCAATCTACATAAGGAATAGAATTCTTTGTTGTAAGATTAGTGTAGCAGGCTATTTTTCATACCGGTCTTCTCTTCTTTCCAGATAGGATAGCACCACTGATATCCTCGGATTGACAGTTTTCTTGTTGATATATTTGTGTTCATTATTTGGGCGTCTTAAGGATATTACCAATTATGGAATTAAAGTCGAATTAGCGGGGTGACCCATACCCAATTAGAATTGTAGAGATATAGAGATACGGAGATAAAAATGATAGAAGATAAATTAGTAAAAGATTGGATAGTGGATGGATTGACAGGAATTGAAATAAGAATAAGGTATACGATAAAGTATGGATATATAATAGTAGGGTCAATTTTGAGAAGATCACTTTGGTTCGACATGCTTTGAAGCTTACATAGAGCGGAACCGAGGATAAATAAAGGAATTATTAGAAGCAGAAAAGTAGACATGGCAGGACACCATCCCGCTAGTAAGTGAACTCGAGAGCCAGAGTTGATAAAGCGACTGAAACATTAATAACGAACAAAAGATTAAAGGAAGTAGAAGTTAAATCACAGTAGTCAGAAATATGCAAATGCCAAACGGATCACTTGACATGGAGTGACAATCACAACTGCTGTGCTAGTCAGTAACAAAAAAGTGTGAGATCAATGGAGTCGAAGTCACAGCAACATTGCACCACATTTCACTCTCAGGCTTCTACTCTTGTTATTCTACATTTATCTCCGTCTCCGTGTCAACACCCACATACTAACAGCAGCCAACCGTACGATAATTGAAAATCTCAGTCGAATCCTACGTCCCCGCTACCCATACAAATGAGGCTTCAATCAGGCTTGCTCGATTAGGATACGGCTGGAAACTGCTTCCACGGCTTCACATGTGATGTGGGGAGTGTATTATCACCAACTTCCGCGAGTGTACCTGCTTCACTTATATTTGTAGGGAATATGCACACTTATACCTTTATAGTGGAATAACTTCATTTTATATATATGTAGACATATATGGAGTAGTAGATATTGCAAGCAATATAAATATAGGTATATGTTTGTGCATAAATTTTGTAAGGCATTTTATCCATAGCTAGTCGATGATACTTTTAAGATACTTTTAAGCATATATGTACTTGAGATATCACAGATAAGATAGAGATCATTTACTTCCACATACTCAATTGCACCCTTCATCAGCTGAATTATGTATGAAACAGTGGAAAAGAGACATATGGATGTGTTTGTCCGGTTGGCGGACGGCGTAATCCATGAAGCTTCACCAGAAATCATCAAGCCCTATTTGAGTCCAGACTTCCCACAAGACAAAATCAATGAATACTTGCAGGGTTATTCCAAGCCCTCTGACTTGCCTGAGTTTAGGGAAAAGGCGCTTGCCGCCGTCAACAAGGCAAGTGTGTCCTCTACCAGAATGTTTGGCATATTGATGGATTTGCTAGACAGCAGACTAACTGCGCCTGCGTTGACAGGGTCTACCACATTGGTCAGAAATATGACTCCAAAACAGGCAGAAAGTTTACTTCAAAGCTGGAGAGACTCGTATCTCCCAATGAAAAGGCGGATTTTCCGTACTGTCATAACGCTCACCATTGTCACCTTTGGAAAGTGCGCTACGGAATTACATTTCAAGGCCATTGGATATCCGGGTAAAGAGTTGCGGGAAAAACTCTGGGACGAACAGGAGATCGACGATTACGTTTACCCCATGCTCCCCAAGCCCGAAGTTGACGGTGAAGAATTGTTCCTTCCTCAGATCGATGTTATCATTATTGGCTCTGGTTCTGGTGCTGGTGTAGTCGCACATACTTTAGCCCAAGAGGGTCTCCGTTCAATTGTATTGGAAAAGGGAAAATACTACACCAACAAGGATTTAAACTTCAGCGATTGCACTGGCTTTGAAAACTTGTACGAACAACTGGGAGAAATCTGCACTGATGACCAGGTATTTGTCTTAGCAGGATCTACTTTTGGTGGTGGATCCACAGTTAATTGGAGCGCTAGTTTGAAAACACCCTTCAAAGTGAGAATGGAGTGGTACGAGGACTTTGGAATGGAATGGGCCGCTGGCGAGCTGTACGATAACTGTGTTGATTATGTTTTGCATCAAATGGGATGCAGCGACCAAGACATTCCCCATTCCCACTCTAACAAAGTGCTCTTGGAGGGAGCTGAAAAATTGAACTACACTGTTAAAGAGATTCCCCAGAACACTGGTGGCCATCGCGACCACTCATGTGGCTTTTGCCATTTAGGGTGCAAATATGGTATCAAACAAGGGTCCGTCAATTGCTGGTTCAGAGATGCAGCCAAAAACGGAACTTTATTTATGGACCAAGTGGTCGTAGAGCACATAATTCACAAAGGAGGCGTTGCCGAGGGTGTTTTATGCTCCGATACCGTCACTAAGAAGAAGTTCACCATAAAAGGCCCCAAGAAAATCGTTGTCAGTGCTGGCTCATTAAACACACCGATTGTCTTGCAAAAGTCAGGCTTCAAAAATAAGCACATTGGTAAACATTTGAAATTGCACCCTGTCAACTTGATGTTTGGAGATTGGGGTCGTGCTGTGAGAACTGATCCATTTAACAAACCAATTATGACTTCAGTGGTGACGGAAAGTGACGATATTGATGGCAAGGCCCATGGAGCAAAGATTGAAACCGTTTTGCACATTCCACTTCTTGAGAATTCTTGGATGCCTTGGGAGGATAGCGATAGTGCAAGACAATTTACTCTTAAATACAATCATTTGAGTGCAATGCTAATTATCACCAGAGACACCAGCGAGGGTACTGTCACTTACAATCCCCGCAAGCCTGATTCTATTGATATCTCCTATTCTGTCAACAGGTTTGATCGTAATGCTCTCCAGGTTTCCAGTTTTACTGCAGCTGATATTTTGTATGTGGAAGGTGCTAAGGAAATTATCCATCCTCAAAACAATATTCCTATTTTCAGGTCAAATAAGCCTAAGGATGAGAGACTGATTGATGACAAAGATTATCAGCAGTGGCGAGCTACGGCCTCCAAGGTGCACTTGGATAGCTACGGTACCCCGTATGGCTCAGCCCACCAAATGTCCACTTGCAGAATGTCAGGAAGAGGGCCTCAATTAGGAGCAGTGGACCTCAGAGGACGGTTATTCGAATGCGATAATGTATATGTTGCCGATGCTAGTGTGATGCCCACTGCTAGCGGGGTCAATCCTATGATAACTACCATGGCTATTGCAAGGCATATTGCTTTGGGAGTAGCCAAGGACTTGAAACCTAAGCAGAAACTCTAAGTGTATTTATTTTATGTCGTTGTTATGGCTTTATGTCCACCATTAGTGTTGTCTAATGTCTTATTCATGCGTATGAAAATATAAGTAACTCTTTGCCTGTATTTGGATAATTCTTAATTCTCTTAATCCAACCACCATCTCCAATTACTCCTGAGTGGAGTAGACCACACTCGAACAGGACAAAAAGAATGTCAACTTTTTCACATCCGTTTCTCCGTCAAAGAAGCCTGCAAATCCCAAAGGCCCCCGATCACATTCGCTACACACCAACAATCTTTCGATCCTAAAATCAGTATTAGGATCGGTAAAGCGAGGGTGGTCCAAATCGTTAGAGGGTTTCGACACCCCAATATTGTCAAAATCCCAGACATCTCCAATATGGAAAAAACTGGTAACTTCATCATCATCAGATGAAGATTCATCAGATGTTTCCCTAGTCTTAAGCATTGGAGGTGACTTTCTGATTTGTTGTATACCGCTGTTAAGCGAACTGCTTCGAGCAATAATTCTAGCATTGCATTCGGTGAATGGGCATCGAGCGACTCCGACATCAGATGCGGTTGTTTCATGCCACTGCTTAGTCTCTGACATTCTTTTTGCAAAAGATAAGGTCTAGTGTTATACAGTCAAATAAAAATGTCTTGATCTCAGAACCAAGAATAAGATTAACGTATAGGATAAGCTGATGAAGGTCTAGTAATACAGGACAGAAAGAACACAATAGGAAAATATAGTATACTTGTAAGAAACAAGGTAAGTGCCACAAGAATTATTTGCACTAGTAGAAGTAAAGAAAAAAGAGTGAAATCATAGTCTTTTTTTTATTGTCGATTGAAATCCAATTTTTCCTTAAAAAGTAAAACACTCTCTGTTTGGTTATGACTTTTTCTTCTTACACAGCTTCCACAGTATGTTTACACTGGGGAAACATCAAATTATCGGTTATTGATGGTATTGATGATACTACAGGAAATGCTTCACTCGGTCATATGCGCACTTAGCTTGACCGCTAAGCAATTTTAGTTATGTAGACTTTTTTAGGAAGAATTTTGATCAATAAGTAAGCGCTACTTCTTATCCGGTGTACTTAAAGTCAAGTGCTAAAAGTTAGACAAATCAACATCATCCAGTACAAAGTAGCATCAATTAAGGATATAGTATACAAACCAGTATTATCCACAGATCCATTGTACATATTCATCAATTTTCCATACTACTAAAAGGCGGCTGCAAAGCATGGTGCAAGAAGCCCAAAACAAACGATTTCCAAGGCATCATGTTACTACAATCTAATTAATCGTTCTAAAGCACACTTATACGATCAAAGCTTTGCGGAACCCTCAACCCGGTCAATATGCTCTTTGGTGAGCTCAGCTAGGAAGGGATACATCAGACCAAATGACTGAGCTTGGGCGCTCGAAGCAGTTCCGCTTTTGCTTCTCATAGCAATACCCTGACTGATAACACACAACCGCAAAAGTCCAAATACAAAGCCTACGGCCCAAAGGTCTATGGGGTTGTTCTTGGAGTCGTTATCTCTCCAAGTGGACCTGCCATACTTGGATTCATAGAGACGTAACATTTTATAGAGTTTCTGTTTGCTATTCTCAAACTCGAATCCCACCTCAACGGAAGGATCATTGTAGAACAAAGCATTCAACTCCTTCGGCAAATCGTATGACTGAAGGAAGTTGGACAAATCAAAGATGGGATGCCCAAAGGTACACAATTCCCAGTCAAGCACCGTCACCACCTTGTTGTCGTCGAAAAGGAGATTGTCTATCTTGAAGTCACCGTGAACCAAAGTCAATTTTGAGGGATCCTGAGGCGCTCTATTCGAAATCCATTGGCAGATAAAGTCAAAATGGGGAATGGGATCGACAGTTTGGGTCTGTTTCTTGGAAACTGAATACAATGTCTTTAATTGTCGCTCGAAATACGAGGACTTGGATAGCTTAGCTACCGTATCTAATTGAAACTGGGGGAAATGAGTAGCTGGCAAGCTCTTAATCACTTCAATTGCATCTAAGCTGTGGATTGCTGCTAAAGTCTCCATAATTGAGTTCCAGTACTTTTCCTGTTGTGCTTCAGGTATTCCAGGCATCTCTGGCACTTTGATGGCCTTGCCATTCACAAACTCCATCACATAGAAAACATATCCAATCACCAGCTCATCCTCACACAACAAGTACGTTTGTGGAATGGGTACTCTTTTGCTGGGTTCTGCCTTTTGATTGGCAATTCCAATACCACGAAGTAAGTAGAATTCACGTTCAACAGCATGTGCAGACTTCGACACAAGTTTCTTATTCTCAATGGGCTTCCTTCTTAATACAGCCTCTCTCCCATTGGCATCTTTCACATAGTATGTGGGATTAGACTGACCAAAACGGAATTGCTTGACGGTCAACGGCAAGGCAAATACTACAGGAGTTAACCCCAACACAGTGGATGAGCTCTGCGTGGGTGCCTTAAGATATTGTTCCAACCTGGACACATCAAGAGGACTGCGGATTTCTGTCACGTCTAACATGGCTTGCGCTATTACAATCCCCTATTTTATTGCTTTTCAGTCCTACTCTAAAGTTTGATGCCCAATATGGGTACCATCAACGATTATATATATTTGGGGTGTGTGTGTAAACCCCACAGTACGAAAATACCGAATGCCGAAAATCTGGGGTAGCGCATTAACTGGCCAGACCTCGGAACAGTTCCAAAGTCAATGTTAAATGCTGGGTCAGCAACATTTACGAGGTGAATATCCAAAGAATGATATCACTACCGACAAGGAAAGTGAGAAGAGTCGCTTCAGAGTAGATTCATAAAGAGTGGAAATTATACAAATGCTGAATGATGGTTCATAGCTCTATCACGTCCTACTTTACTTTTGAATCCCTATAGTCATTCACAAGACTTATCCAAGAGAAAAAGATTATCTACATTACATTGCCTTTAGCAAGTAATAATTACAATTCAAGAAACAACCTTTTCAAAAGGGAGCCTGCCCAATGATTAAAATGCAATGCAATATACGCCAGTGAAACCTATTTACTGATTTCAAAGGATGTTAAGTGATTTCAACGGATGTTGAGTGAATAATAGTTATAAATACCTCTTTGTGTGAAAGCCTGGGGCCAGGTATCCTCTAAGAGCTCACCTTTAAGGTATGACTTCTTTTTCGTCATGTTCAAGTTGAAATACCCAATTGAACAGTTTACCTTTTTACCAGCATATTTAAGAAATTCTGGCACCTTTTCCTTGGTCTCTATCTTTTTTCCTGTTTCCAAATCATAGTACACCAAGTTTGATCTAATTGTACGAGATTTACCTTCAGATTTAATAATTTCATCAAACTCAGGATCAGTTGAATCCAACTTATAGAGCCAAGCTCTTCTACCCTGGTTGTCATAAAATTTCCAGATCTGAGGTAATGTGTCCTGCAATGTTTGCAAAATCAACGAAGATGTTGGAGGATTAGGGTGAACTTTCATATAGTCACCCCCTGTCAAGTCATACAAAGTCTTGTAATCTCCCTCAATTGCTTCAAGGTTGTTGTTGTAAAAATAGTTGCGAAGAATTTGAATCACACTAAATCCCTTGGAAGAAATCAGCTTGATATTGGCAACGTCTAAATATTTAATCAGATTATTATCCTCCATAAACATGTTTAAATCAGCAATTTCGATATTGGCATGACTAATAGAAAGCGATTCCAATCTAGGGAATTTCTGTCTGATAATCTGTAATGTTCTGCCAACTACTGGCATACCTCCTAAGTTGAGGTATTTCAAATTGGGAGCCTTCAAATTTTTTAAAGTGAAAATCAAGTACTTTTCATCAAGTGGACTTATAACGTTGGAGTCGATTTGGAGGTTAAGCCACTCCAACGATTCATTTGCCACACTTGGATGGTGAACCAAGAAAGCGATCAAGTCCTTGGTGTTTAACTGGGAACATCTTGCTAAAGACAAATGGGTTAATCGAGCCTCCCTAGGGAGGAAATGCAATAATGTGGTAGAGCTGACCGATGTGTGATTAAGATCAAGCCTCCTAATATGGGTTAACTTGGGGAAGATTTTCTCAAAGATATCAATAGTTAAGTTGGAACAATCGTGGAACGACAACTTGAGCAATCTGTTACATACTGGCTTCCCTGTTGTAGGATTGTTATCCAAGAGTTCAAGTTGAGAGAATGCCTGAAGGAAGGCTTCACTGCTACTCCCACAGAAATCCAAAGCCTGTAACTGGGACAATCTGTTGAACAACCAATCCAACACTGTGACGTCCATATCATCCTGGATGTTTTCACTGGCCAAGAATTCGATCAAGTTGGGACATAAACTTAAAGCATGAGTAATGGTGTTAGAGGTAACCATCTGGATTTCCTGGTTCATTCTTCCTGTTCTCCCCAAACCTATCGACGTGAAAGTTTGGAAATCCATAAACTCGACGAACGAGCCCAAGTCAGGGTATTTTTTCAAGTTGTGCAAGAATTTGTCAAACGAATGAGGACGGTTGAAAATGGCATATTTATATAAGAACCGCAATGAGATCTCCCTCACAGTATGTGACAAGTACGGCACGCTCTTGGAGAATTTCTCCAAGTTGGCACTAATTGATGATGTGTTTTCATCGTAGTAAACAGTTTCAACAATCTGGTACAAGATTTCAATGGGGAGAGACAAGAGTGGGGACATGTGTGACTTAGCCAATTCCTGGTCTATCAAAGTTGGTTCCTGTGCTCCGGGCAAGCGATGATGGCCAGATTGAATCTGCGGCAACTTCAGGGTATCCCAGATTTTGGCATTTCGCGATGAAATAGGTGTGATTTGTGACTCGTTTGAAGTCATTGGAGAAAGCATAGCATCCTGCGAAGGATAGAACGGTTCACCAGCAGCAGCTGCAGCCATGGATCCGATTGTTCCTATGGAGCCAATGGAAGTGATGGGCATAAGAGCGTTGCCTTGGAACCCAACACCACCTGCTCCATTACCGACATCGGAGAACACCGGAGAAGTCTGCGGTGAGAGCATGAGAGCATCGTCCTCGTCAGTTTCTAACTGACCAAAACGCTCATTAGATGCCTTACTGTCACCGGCATCGGTAGCAGGGACGTTCCAGTCATTTTGATTGTGGTGGTATCTAAGCTTTTCTCTGGTGGATTTCAGATGGGCTTGTCCCATAACTAACAAATTGGATGAGGAGAATTTTGTCCAATGGGAGATGAACAGACGGGCTTTGGAAACGAGGTTGAATGCTGAATTTGGATCTGCAGTGGAAAGGGAGCTTGGGCTATTATACCTTTTGGAAATACGTGCAGTGGTTAAATCGTCTGTACTTCTGCTCCATAAACTTTTAGTAGTATTAGAACATCTTGAGTCTGATGCCTCCAATTTGGGGACTGAATTTGATTCGGGATTTCGGAGATGTTGAGGGAGGTCGTGTCCGACGCGGATAGCTCCCGGCGAAACATGGTAGCAGAAATTTATATTGTCCATCGATCCTGTTAAGAAAACAATCAGAAAATAACCTGTTCTATAATAAAGGCAAAATGGAGTGCGGGGTGGGGCGGAGGTCTGTCCTAATAGGAATTGATAGGTCAGGTAATAAAATTGCAGTAATTAAAAACAGTATGGTAACAATGGAAATCGGTTATAGTAGTCAAACAGTTGAAGATCAAACAGTTGAAGATATAGCAGAAACTTTAAATAGGAAGTATGGTATGTATTTCAGGGCCTAATAAATATGCTCCATGTGGCCCCATATTACTTCCGAAAGTATGGTATTCTGTTATACCAGTAAAGTGATGCAGGTCGACTCTAGCACCGTACCCTCAGTATTATAAACTGTATTTGTACTGTACTTGTACTATGTAACAGTGCCGCTACACCGACTTATAGAACTCTGCGGAGCAGTACTATTGGCAAGGATCCACACGTTGAAAGTTTACGCAGTGGCTCCGTACATTTGGTGACCATGGCACTATTTATACTAGCTGATACTATACGTGACATGGGTGACACGCGGGTTACTCTGTTAGGGGAACTTACAGCGGTCGTGGAGAAAGGGGAGAAAACGCCAGAATGCCTTGAGCTTAGCGCGCCCCACCTTTTCCGCTTTGTGGATTTCTGAAAACCCAGTATAAAACAAGAGTTGGGGAAGTATTGGAAGTAGTGGAAGAAAACGAATGGTACACAAATGAAATACGGAAGTATTTGATACCAAAGTGTGGGATATAAATGCTCTCGTTGGAGGGCACAGAAGTACAATTCATAATTCATAATTCATAATTTGCATTTATACTGAGCTACTATTAGATTTGTTTGGCATTGATGAATGAATGGCTCTGTTTGGCATTTCGCGAATTGAGCTCTGCCACAGAGGTTTTCGGGTGACTGACTAACTGACTGACCCTATTTAGTTTAATTCATGGTGCGGAGCCTCTTTCTAAAGAGGAGCAATTGCTGAATGGTTTGGTCCTTGAATTGCATTCAGCGCGTCCAACCTGGGATTGTTTATCATTTTGATCATTCTTAATTGAAAGAGACGAACTAAAAATAAGAATAAGAAGAAACCATAGTGATATGTCGATGCTGCAAGTTGGTGCTGAAAAATGGAAGAACAGATTGAAACCTATGTGACGTGTCACATGTTCCCAATATTCCACAACTGAACTTCATGAGGAGTTATCTTGTTTGCATAATACTGTAATACTGGTGGTTGAACCATTTTCAGAAGTTAGAAGGTAACGAAATCATTATGTCGCCTTGAATGGTGATTATTCACGTGAACTCACACGTGACAAGAAAAAAAATATAATCTATCCTTTCATCCTTTCTATTACCCGCAAAACATCTACCCCAACTTTTCCATATAAATGGAAGAGCTACTTCAGCTTTTTTTTTTTACTTAGTTCACCTTTCAACCTTGGTATTGTCCTTACAATGAAGGCCAGAAACGACGTATACCACCGTCGTAACAGCAACGCTTCCCCCAGTGCCAATACGCTCACTCCACCAGGTGTATTCACAGCCAATGAGTCAGCTGAATCCCTTGTCGAGTTTGAACGTTTGGAAGAAACCTTACCGGAGCCTCTTAGAAGGTCAGCTTCCCAATTGTTCGAGCAATTGGTGACTCCATCTGGTAGTCAGACTCCAGTTTCGGGCCATCCGAGTGCTCATGGTAATGTCCCAGTGAGTCCAAGTCCTTTGTCAATGGCTTCTCCAACCAATACTTGCAGGGACAACCGATTTTTGTCGGCTGATAGTGGAGGATTTCCATCTTCCAGGGTTCCTATCAGTAGAGAGCACAAGCAACATTTGCTTCAGAGATTGTCTCATCTGGAAAACGGGAGATCCTCGAGTCCTGTACCTATTCCTAAACCTCAATTTAATGAGAATGTCATTAAGCCTGCCATGAATACTAAGCAATCGTCTACCGGTGTACTCTGGGTCACTGAGAGAGCCACTGAATATGGATTTGACATCCAGGACCTGAATTGGGCCAATTTGGGTCAAGGTGCACCCGAAGTTGACCATATCCCTGGCTGTTTCGAAAGACCAAAATCGATCCCGGTGCCTGAAGTATCGATGGAATACGCTCCAACTGCAGGTATCAAGGAATTGAGAGAAGCAGTTGCTAATTTATACAATGAGGAATACAGACGCAGTAAGAAGTCAAAGTATACCTACAAGAATGTGTGTATTGTCCCTGGTGGTAGAGCTGGGCTCACCCGTATTGCTTCTATTATTAGTGACTGTTACTTGTCTTTCTTCCTCCCAGACTATACTGCTTATGCGGAGATGTTGTCCTTGTTCAAGAATTTTCTGCCTATCCCTGTTCCCTTAAATGAAAATGATTACTATGAGGTTAAGTTTAGCACTATCAAGGAAGAATTGGCTCGTGGAGTGAGTGCAATGTTGACCTCCAACCCCAGAAATCCTACGGGGAAGTGTATGACTAGGGAGGAATTGAAGACCTTGCATGATTTATGTCGTGAAAAGTGTCTTTTGATCATGGATGAGTTTTATTCCCATTATTATTATGATGACAATTGCAGTGGGTCTTCGATTTCGTCAGCAGAGTATATCGAGGATGTTAACAGAGATCCTGTGCTTATCTTGAATGGGTTGACCAAAGCATTTAGATTACCTGGATGGAGAATCTGCTGGATCTTAGGTCCTGAAGAGTACATTAACAATTTGAGTAGTGCAGGGTCTTTTTTGGACGGAGGTTCCAATGCTCCCTTCCAGTATGCTGCCGTTGATTTCTTAGAGCCATTGAAAGTGCGAAGAGAAATGAAGGCTTTGCAGATGCACTTCAAGATGAAACGGGATTATGTCATTGGCCGGTTGCAACGTATGGGATTCACATTCACTGAGAAGAATACTCCCAACTCGACTTTCTACATCTGGTTGAACCTTTCGCACTTGCCTCTCAAGTTATCCAACTGTCTTGGGTTCTTCCACGAGTGTCTTCATGAGAGCGTCATTGTGGTGCCTGGATTCTTCTTCTTGATTAATCCACAGAATTTATCTCGTTTGGAGGACGTGATATGGTACAACTATGTGCGTATCAGTTACGGGCCTGAGATGCCACAGTTGGAGAAGGGTATGGATGGCATTGAGAACATTTTGAGACGGTTTGGGTGTCTTCCATATGCTTAAGTATTGGGATTCTTTATTACGGCTGCTGAATGGTTGATAAATAATGACAAACAACGTAAAAACAAAATAGTGTTTAATTAGATAGTCCGGATTATGTATTCAGAATTACAATAACTATTCTTTAACTGCATGTACTTAGTTTGCCTTAGAATGGACTTACAATTAATATGAGTTTACTAAGTTTGTCATAGAATGAACTTACAATTAACTTGTATGCGTTTATTTCTTTCTTGCCTTTGTCCACGCTTACATGTTACTGCGGAAATCCGGTGAGTCGTATATATTCTTCCAACAATATATGCCTTTACACTGAGCATAGGTGATTGATCTTACAATAAAAAATACCAGTCTAATTGTAGTGGCTACACGACTTAAACACAGATCACCCCAAATTTGGGAGTGCCAATAATACCCGCTAAACCCACGCGCACCCGTTACTGTTTTCTGATCCCATACATTACATTACATATATTACATATGTATATATATATATATACTACATATAATTCCTTTACTTTGCATATCCATCTCCTCTCTCTATAGATACGTTAGCTTCTATATTCTACTTCCATAGCATTATGTGCTTACATCAACCATGGACGTATTAGTGGATTCTAATAATAACGAGGTTTTAGCGGCTAATGGCACAACCACTAAAACATTGAGTCCCATGGGACTAATTGGGGTTATCATATGGCGGACCCTGGTATTGTTGATCCAGACACTTAACTGGTTGGCTATACGGGTCCCTACCGGAGTTATACGCGTTCTCTCCATTCAGTTGCTGATTCGCTTAAGCTTGTCGACGGTGTTGGTGGCGTTGACGTTAATTTCAGGTGTGTGTTATATGGTTGTGCGATATACCTATTTGACCAAATATTCTGAGACCACCAGGCCGCAGATGGCTTCCAAGACTACTGATGGCTCAGACGACGGTCTCACCAGTTCTATAGAGAAGAAGAAACGGAAAGCTGAGTCCAAGGGTGATTACCTTGAAGAATTCCTTTCTGGGATCAAAGTGTTTGGCTATTTGGAAAGACAGGTTTTCCACGAGTTGACACGCAATATGACGACCCAGAGACTAGAGGAAGATGAGATAGTGTGTCTCGATAGTTCTGTAGGATTTCTGGTGGTTCTCGAGGGTACAGTCCAGATCTACATCAAGATGGACTCCATCGAAACGAAGGATCACCACGAAATGGATGAGAAAAGCTACCTAAATTTGGGCGACGAAGACTTGTTTGTGGTGGGAAACCAGCGGTACCAGCTTTTGAACGAAGTCAAAAGCGGATCTCCACTTTCTTCACTCTTGAACATTCTTGATTTATTATCTGGCAATGGAAAGAACACAGAATTCCACACCCCAGGCTTGCGCCTGTCTAGTCCTTATCCTCACAGCGAGTTCAATGATGGTTCCAGCAATTTGGATCCACTTTTCTCCAGATTGAGAAGCCAATATGGTTCCGGAACCCAAACAGGGATATCCCTGCCAACCATTGCTTCACAACCACAAACAGAATTCCATCCCGATATCCTTATAAAGGCAAAGCCGCTCAATAGCTTGAAATCTGCAAATATAGCTATCATCCCTGCCAATGCCTTCCAAAGAGTGCAGGCTAAATTCCCCAAATCCACTTCCCACATTATTACGATGATTCTTACCAGATTGAATAAGGTGACTTTTAATACTTTTGACAAGTACTTGGAATTGACCAGGGAAATGATGGAATGCGAGGTGCGCTTAAATGCAATGCAACCCCTGCAATCAATGCTACCAAGATTTCTAAGTGAAGGCATCATAGAGAAGGTAAAAATGGAGCAAGAGCAAGGCAGACTTGGCGAAATTGATAATACAATAGTAGGAGGAATTACTCGTGAGTCTTCGGCTAACCTCTCTAGAAGTAGATCAGAGAAGCTGATCCATGACACTTCTTCAAGGTATGTTGTGCTCAACTCTAGGATGAAATCCACTCATCCTGGTGATTTGCTTTCTTCAGTCCCAATTTCAAGAAGAACTGAAAGCTTAGTCTCTATTGGAAATGGTCTGCATAATGAAATGACCCCACCACTATCTTCAGCGTCTTCCTCTACTTCAGCAGCGAAACGAAGTTTGCAAAATCCCATTTTGAGAACCAAATCATGGGTGCAACCAAATTTCAAGAGACCTGCCCCAGTAACTAATCAAATCGAAGAAACAGAAGAGAAAACTTTACGTCTAGCTATTGTTGAGGTTATCTTCAAGCTATTGGGTATAAACGAATCCAAAAGCATGGAGGATAGTTTGACGAGGTACAATTCGCGTTCCGTCACTAACTCCTTTGTGGACTTGGATGCATTGTTGAAAAATGGTACCTATGGTAATTTCCCTGATAAAGTTTCCCTGAATTTTGAACCGGTCGCTGAGGGGTTACCAGTGGATTCAGTAGCATGCTTGAGTTATGCTTTGAGCAAAAGCGGAAGAGATACACTGCTGAGAACCAAGTTATACAGCCCGATTAGTACTGGAAACCATCCACATGAACCTTTAAATTCTCGTAAAGAGAAGCGTGAATCGATTGGATCAGGTCGTATTAATTCTGATGTCAACTACGATTTTGTGAAGGAAGCTTTCAGTGATGCAATTGAAATTCATTATTATGCTGCTGATTCGGTGTTAGTTGAACAGGGTGCCTATAATTCTGGACTTTGGTATGTAATTGACGGTGAATTAGAACTTAAGCATTCTAATAAGGATAGCTCCAAGTTACTGGTTCTGCATGTTGTTGGTCAAGGTGGAGTTGCCGGTTACCTATCGACGGTGGTCGGCTACAAGGCTCTTGCGACAATTCAGACACCAAAAAATAAGGGAGCAATTGTTGGCCATATTCCGAAATCTGAATTTTCCAGGTTGTTGGATAAATTCTATTTTCTTCAGATTTCAGTGGCTACAAGATTGAAGAGCTTATTTACCCCTGAATTGTTGACTATAGATTATGCCTTGGAATGGACTCATATCACTGCTGGAGAGGTTCTTTCTGCTCAAGGTGAAGATGCGAACGGCTTTCATATCGTTTTAAGTGGGCGGCTCAAAGCTGTTAGATTCGGCAAGAAAGATCAATCGCCCCAAAGTATTTACGACGAGGATTATGAAGTTCCTGAGTATGATGATATTGATATCAGAAAACAAGAGAAGAACCAGGATTACGAAGTCATCAGAGAATATGGACACGGGGAATCAATTGGTGAAGTGGAAGTTTTGACGGCTGCCAAACGTACGAATTCTTTAATTGCGATAAGAGATTCAGAAACCGCTAGGATCCCAAGAACCCTCTTTGAAATGCTTGCAACTCGTTATCCGTCATTGATGATTAAAGTCTCAAGATTGGTTGCCCAGAACATGGTTAACAGAGATAACGTCTTTCTGAATAAAGATGGGTATTTCTCCAATACTCCATCGTACATCTCCAACGAGTACAAGACAATAACCATTCTACCAAATACTAGGGATCTTCCTGTTCGTGAATTCGCCGAGAGATTAGTCGCATCATTTAAGGCAATTGGGAGGAATGTTATCGCTTTGGACCAGGCTCTGACTTTGACGCATTTAGGTAAGCATGCTTTTGATGAAAGCTTATTACACTTACGACTTTCAGGATATTTCGCATATTTGGAAGAAGAGTATGACAGTATAGTATACATTTGTGATACTCCGATTAAGTCTAGTTGGACTCAGACTTGCATTGCCCAAGGGGATTGCATTCTCTTGCTTGCAGATGCGGAAGATGATGCTTCCAGAATTGGTGAGTATGAAACATTATTGATCAGTGCTAGAACTACTGCTAGAACAGATCTTTGTTTATTACATCGTGATAGATATGTTGAGCCTGGTTCTGTTAGTAAATGGCTAAGAAACAGAAGCTGGGTTTTGGGCCATCATCATCTTCAAATGGAGATTCCACGATCCAGAGAAGACCATAGCAAACAGAGATTGAATATTCTACTTGATTTTGCAAATATTCTTGGATCTAAAACGAACCCTAACTTGAAGCATAGACTTGAAAATGTCAAAGATAGAGCGGTGCTGACCTTAGCTAAGCTCAATGCAAGATTCAGTGTTACCAATGAAACAAGCTACAAAGCCTCCGATTCGTATAAAAATGACTTTCATAGATTGGCCAGAATTCTTTCTAACGAAGCAGTCGGTCTAGTTTTGGGAGGGGGTGGTTCCAGGGGGATTGCACATTTAGGGGTTGTTATGGCTTTAGAGAAGCATGGGATTCCTGTTGATTTGATTGGGGGCACATCGATTGGATCCTTTGTTGGTGGTTTGTATGCAAAGGACTACAACGTTGTTTCAATATTTGGAAGAGTAAAGATGTTTAGTAAAAGAATTGCTTCCTATTGGAGACTTTTTTTTGATTTGACATATCCAGTTACCTCTTACATAACAGGTTACGAATTCAATCGAGGTATTTGGAAAGCGTTTGGACCGTTTGAAATCGAAGATTTCTGGATCAAATATTTCTGCAACTCCACTAATATCACCAATTCAACGATGGACTTGCATGAAACAGGATACCTGTGGAGATTTATCAGAGCGTCCATGTCTCTCGCTGGTTTACTACCACCTATCACATACAACGGATGTATGCTTCTTGATGGTGGATACATTGACAATCTTCCGGTTCTTGAGATGAAGAAGAAGGGAGCCAAACACGTTATTGCTGTGGATGTTGGGTCTCTAGATGACAGAACTCCACAGAACTACGGAGATACGTTATCTGGGTTTTGGGTTGTGTTCAATCGGTGGAACCCATTTTCGAAGCATGCAAATGTGCCTAGTATGATGGACATTCAATTACGACTTGCGTACGTTGCCAGCGTTAATGCACTTGAAATTGCAAAGAAGACGCCTGATGTTTACTATTTGAGACCACCAATAGATAACTATGCGACCTTGGACTTTGCCAAGTTTGATGAAATCTACAAAGTAGGGTACAATTACGCGGACGAGGTGTTTTCCAAGTGGATGTCTGAGAAGTCTGTGCCTCCGATTGCTGGTTTATTAGAGAGAGAGACCAAGGACACCAGTCGCAGAAAGGTGGTATATAGACGAAACTCAATATAATATAGAAATGTATGTATTATAAGGTATGATTATAGCAAAAGGAAAATAAAATAAGACCACCATTAATGAGGAAATTTGTAAATTGTACTTCTATACAGATTGCAACCCTTTAAATATGAAAACTACCCCAAAAATCCCCCCAAAAGGTGTGTCAAATTTTCCTGTACACTTCAAAACAAAATCATCAACATCTCGAGATGACTATGGCTTACATTTTCCCACGTATTCCAATCCATCTACAAGCGCCCTTCAACAGCATTCCCATAGACTCCCCACTCCCCACCAAGCATGTTCTTCCGAGGCATCCGAATACCAGCCTTCGAGCATACACTATTACTAAAACGATGTCGAGCGTCCTTCTTTATGCCACGTTCAGTTTCCACCGCCAGAAAACCCGCCATTCACAATGCCCACCTCAGATTTGATCCTACGCGCGTGGATGGCGATTTTACTTCATTTGGATTGCTCCCTTTTCTCCAGAAGAACATAAACGACTTTCTCTTACCGGTCAATACCCCAAGATACGATGGTAGACCCGCCACTAATGTTGGGCCCACTCCTGATCAGCGGAACTTGCTCAGTGTATTGGGATCCAACTACAGTGTGGTTATAAAAGGTGAAAATCAGAGCGGCAAATCGTTTGCAGTAACAGCGTACGCTTTGAACCACGCTCTTTCCCGGGTTCCACGGTACCGATTGCTACACTTCCACAGCACTGTCGATAGTATCATTTTGGTGCCGACTCAAGAGTTGGTGATGAGATACTACCGGTTCTTCCAGACTCTTGCCAGGGACTTGCCGATCAATTGCTGTCCTGAAAAGTTGGAGCCCAGTGGCGAAAACGAATATCGCGTTGTGCGAAGACCGTTAAAAATCGAGTTTCGGCTCCCAGATGCAACTTCGTTCTATCTACGGTCGGGCTTGTCACAACAAGAAGCAAGTAGTGATGATGGTACGCCTCAGATCTTGGTGACGACTCCACACCAGCTATTGGACATTTTGGCGTCAGAAAGAGGAAAAGAGGTCAGTGAGGCCAAGTTTATATGTGTAGACGAGACAGACACGTTACTCTCTTCCACAACTATCTCTAATAACGAGACATTGCAACAAGAGGGAAAGAAGAGGAAATACGTCTCCAAGTTGGAACTCTGTATCAAGCAAATTCAGATGGTGCAGTTGGAAAGCTTTGAGAGCGAGTTGTCTTACAGACTTCGCAAATTAGAAAAGGATGCAAGAAAAGAGAATGCGGTGCTTAACGAAAATGTGTTTGAACATGCTGCGTTCATCTTGAAGAGCAACAACTTCTCCATCTCCAATGTGGAATCTTTTGTGAAAAAGGAGTTCCCAGTCACTACTTCCAAGTCTGAACCAAATATAAGTTTGCTTAAACGACTTATTAAGGAAAAACGGAAGGTCCTTTACAAACCAGTGCAGTTTGCATTTATTTGCGATAGAATTGCGTCAAACTACTCGTTTGCCAATCAAGTTATTGCAAGCGAAAGAAGTTTTGGTATCACTAATGCTATCAATGTGCATGAGCAATCGGTGCAGTTCATCCGAAGCGTCGAGGAAAAAGTGCATTCAACATATGCCAAATACTTACACACTAAGAGATACAAGCATGTGGAACGGTTTAAGGACCCAATCACCTATTACATTGAAAAAATGGCCAAATTCTCGAACGACATGAGAAGGATCAAGAAAAACGAAAAACGGTTGGTTATAGTAGGCTCCGGAGCATTAGAGACTGTGAACAACAACGAAAATCTTGAAACCCATTTCATTGAAATAGGACGTTCCCAGGTCAAGAAAAATAGAACTGTTGTCAGAGATATAAATATCGAAGAAGGATACCCCCTGGCTATCGATGCACGCAACATGATCATGAGAAAATTGGAGAATGAGAATTACAATATGGATAATTCACAAAAGAACTTTCTAAAGTCATTCCAAACTAGCAATGTCACAAGTCTACTTATCAAAACTGCAATGTTGCAGCTTAGAGAAAACGATCGTACTAACCACAATGGAATGCTTCTTGTTGTCCCCGCAAGCACCAACATACTAGAATTAGTTGCTGAGCTCAATAAGGGACAACAATTGGAAACATACCAGCAGTATGAACAAGAGAGTTTCCCAATTAGCCAATCGCTTCAAAAGAACATTTCCAATCAGACAGGCACCAATTTCATTATTGGTGCCGACCAGCTCATTGGACAGGATTTCTCTGGGTATTCTGATTTAATCATCTTCGGATTAGAGTGCTTGTATCATCAACTTGCATATTCGCGAAAATCGCCTTTCAACCCTCAGTCTACCAAAAGTATTAGTGGGTTGCAAAACGTCGCTGCTGATCTCTTGATCCCATATTTGAACCTATTAGGCACTGCTTCAAAAAGGAGGGTCACTTTTGTTCTCAACCACATTTCCAAAACCGTTGACGATTCCAAGAAGAAGCTGGATTATGCTAAGTTGGCTGAGTTGATGTTACTCAATGATCTTCCCAAGACCATCTACACCAAAAGACTCACCAACCCCAAGACTTCAGACGTTATTCTTCCCTATGAAGAATTTTAGCCACAACTTGCAACTCTGTAAATATTGTACATTAGTATCACTTTGTAAATAAAACCCACATCATATAATACAAGACCGTTTGTATATATCCCCAAAATATAACAAATGCAAAGATAAATAAAAAAAAAAGCAAAAACAATAAAATAAAATTCAACAACATTATAATAACATCAATTCCATTCATCACGGCCCATCAGATTCCATCATATTAGCAAAAAAGTCTAGTTTCCTCTGTCGAGGTGCTGATGTTCGTGCCTCTTCAGCAGTTTGTAGTTTCCCGTAGAAGTTGACCACTTTAGGGTGTGATCTCACTTTGTTCTTTTCAAATCCGATGACCTGGACACTTTCCCGTGATATGGCCCTAGAGAGTCCCACGTACGTTTGGCCGGCTTCAAAGACACGACGGAGATCAATAATCACACTCTGCAACGTTTGCCCTTGAGATTTATGGATGGAAAGAGACCATGCTAAAATTAAAGGCAATTGGACTCTGGAAGCTAATACTTCTTCCTTTTCATCTTCAACAGTCCACTTCTCAGGATAAACAACAACTGTTCTAGTAGTAACACCGTCAGGCATAAGGAATCTGACCAAGGGGAACATTTTACCGTTGCTGCCGTCAGAACTAAATTCTTTGCATAAGGACTTCTTTCTATTGATGTGATCCATTTCCTCCTGAGTCATCTCCTGAGTTACTTGTCTGTTTTCGTAGTGTGCGAAGATAAAGTCAGAATCTTCGTCTTCATTGATGACGATGGATTTCAGCTTCTGTTCCGCCCCAACAAAACTTGATTCCAGTATATCCACTTTTTGAGACTCTTCTTCGTATTCTGGATCAATTTCCTTGTTCTCCTCTGCAATTGATGTTATTGTCAGCATGCTTTTGTCGCTAACAAAATCAACGACTTGGCCCAAAGTACCATTGATGATGGTGGAATCAATATTCTTAATACACATGACTTGTGCACCCTTCTTCAAATGCAAACTCTTAGGAGCCAAGAGATTGCTCAAGACTGTCAGCTTCTGTTGTGGAGGCAAAGAACCACCATCAATACTAGCATAAAGTAAAGGATCTCCTCCTAACTTTGCAAGTCTGGCATTATTGGACCCATCTACTTCTCGCCTAGTGGCAAACAACATAGATGGAACGATACCCTCACGACTGGACAATGGCCTTGAAAGCCTCTGGAACTCCTTACTTGCTTCTTCTGAAATTTGTCCTTCTCGCATTTGGTTTAACATATCAATAAACTTCTGGTCACCCTTTTGTCTGAACACCTCTTTCAAAACAATTGTACGCTCCAATGCTTCTGACCAGGCATTGGCCTCAAATGCAAATTTAACTTCCGCATCAGGGTTTTCTGAGCCATCGGGAAGCAAGCGGTTCACAACCGGAGGCAACTGATAAAAATCACCACAAATGATCAACTGTATTCCTCCAAAGGGCTTGTTGCTGTGACGAATTTTCCGTGCTATGAAATCCAAGGAATCGAAAAAATTCGGGTCTATCATGGAAATCTCATCGATAATTAAGGCATCAATAGATTTCCAACGGTTTGTAGCTGCTCTATTCCTTCTCACGTATTTTAGCAATTTTTGAGGTTCCCCTTTTCCCAAGCCAACACCAGCAAAACTGTGCAATGTTTGACCTCCAATATTACACGCTGCCAAGCCAGTGGAGGCAGTAATTGCTACTTTTCCAGGATGACTCCTTTTAAGATCCTTAATAATAGTTCTCAAAAGAAGCGACTTCCCAGTACCAGCAGATCCAGTGAAAAATAATGATACACCTTCCTTTGCCAAAGCCAAAACATGCTCTTGCTCCTTTGACAATACTATGGGTTTTACTGTTTTAAGATCCAGTCCAGGTCCATTTTCAAAGGGATCATCTCTACCTTTCTGGGTCGCTAGTTGTATTGTTCTGTATTCTAATTTTGGTCTCTCGTTATCTCTCTTAACTTCTTCCTGGCAAAGGTCTTCCTTGAATGCTAGGGTTGAAAAGGTTCTTGTTTGGTTTCGGGTGACTTTCTTTGGTGGCAGTCCCATTTGCGAATGATCTGAAATCAGTTGGAATTCTTTGGGTTGATGGGATTGTTGTGACTGTTCAGATAGATGGAGTAGTTGATTGGTATTTTCTTCAACTTTTCTCTTGGTACTGGGGATATCGGTCCTGAGAAGCTCTAACGATGCCTGGAGTATGCTAGATACATGGCTAGCCTGCGACAAAGCCATAGATTCTAGAACAATGTCATTCTCTTGTTTCAGTTCATTTTGCAACGTTTGCCCATTATGCAGCCCATTCTTCTTACCAAACAAAGCTTCCTCTATTCCCAAAGGCAATCCGAGAGAACTCATCTGCGATGAGTCTCTGTCGTTACTTTGTTGGTAGTCATCGTCACTGCTTTCTTCAAAGGAGTCAAAGCTTATATCGCCTAACAACTCCTTTGCTTCGGCCACTAGCGCCGCCTGGGATGCAACCCCCTTTTGCTTACCTGAAGCCAGATTTTGCAGTCTCCTCTGTGCGCCCCTGACTATCTGGTCCAACGCATCCTCATCTGTTTCCTCATCAGTGCTGGGAAGTGATTCCTCACTCAGAGATTCAAAGTCGACGAGTTTCATGAGCTGTGCCACTCCAACCGGAGGAGCCATCATATTTCTGTATTTGGCAGTCGCATCGCTTGGTACCTCCAAATTCCCTGCAAAAGTGGCACTAGAGCGTTTAGGTCCCACTGACTCTCGCGTTGTTGACATACGACAAAAGACCCAGGTAGTGCAAGCCCTTCGTCCACTTCGCAATACAAACATGCACCACTCGCTGGCTGTGATATGATACTAGATTATTGGGCAGTACACCTACTAATTGTGGGGGTTAAGATTTATACTTTTATCTACTAATGACTGTTTTTAGTATGGAACTGAATTTTAAATTTTCAGAGTGCGACTTCTTGAAAACAGTGTTTCGCGTTCTGCACGACTTTGGTGATAATTATTGATTTTGACTATGATTTGATTTGATACGTACAGTACTCTATAATTTCTTCCGTCATATATTAGTTCTTTCTTGAGATAGCATATCGGATATGGATTCAGCGGATGATACTATAGAGGTCGCAGATTGCAAGGTGATTCTTGCTGTGGCAGAAAGGATAGCACAAGAGCCTCAAGTGGGAAGTCTTATTAGATTTCTCGAAAGAATTAGTGGACATATGAACTACGAAAAAACATCGTTATCTAACGTGTTAACGTTAGTCGCAGTATTCGCAACACCTGTTAAAGTGACCATGGCACAATTAGCGATACTTGTGGAAACTTTACTTCAACACGACAGCCGTGACACAGCTGAGTTTGAAGAACTAGCTCATTGGGCGTTCACAAAAGAGTCCTGGGGTGAAGATGATGATTTGGTAAAAAAAACTGCTTCTGATATGTTGGTTTCGTGTACATTACAGATGAAGGAACTCTATAATATTGAATTGATAGGCAGCACTCACGAAGTATTATTCAAGTTCATTAAGGCTAAGGTTCTACAACAGAGCAAATTCGGTAACAACGACGTTGGCGAATGTGAGCCATTATTCAATACTTTGATAGGATATGGGCCCTTCCAGGATTGGTACCGTGGTCTCATCCACCCCTTTGAATTCTACTGGAGTTCGTACGGGAGATTCCATGAAAAGGAGGAGAGTACTTCAATCTTGACTTTAAGTCAAGTAGTGCAGAATGAACTTGATTTTAATTTCCTCTTCAGATCCTTTGTTGAGCCCCTTGAAAAGCATCCACGAATGACAGCGGATTGGCTCAATAGAATATTACTTCCATTGGTTGCTTACTACGGTACACCCGACATCAGAAAGGCGTTTATCCTTTGGATATTTAGAGATCTGTACCAGAGGAACCACAATAATAGGTTAACAGACAAGTATTCTGCTATGAATACAATTCTCACCCAGCTCAACAGATCCTCTTTGGAAATTGATGATTTTAACGAAATTCTTAAACTCTATCTTTCATCCATATTTTACGATGCCATACAATACGGAGACTCTATATCGTCGATGGAGACTGTGAGTCTCTATGACTCTTTCGCAAATACGCTTGCAAGTTTGATCACATCTCGAAGCGGAGAGAGAATCTCTACTTCACCTGACATTGAACCGTTCCTGGATGCATCTAACTTTGAAATATTTGTCAAACTTAATTCAAAGAATCTTCTTGTTAGGCCGACAATTGACAACTTACAATTTGTTCATCGGATGGTCTTGACGTGTTCAAAGCTTTATCCCGTAAACAAGTTGACCATACAGAAATATTTGGAATACAAAAAGGGAAATGAACTAGATGAGGACACTATTATTGTCAGAAACAGACAAGCATTACAGATAATGAATTCGCTTGATGCGAACAATTCTGAAAGTTTACTTGATGGTTTTAAATTATTTGTGGAATCATTTGTGAGCAGTTCAAGTGCAAGACAAGAGTTGTATAAGTCGGTGGTGGAGAGATTCTTATATGAGAATTTGTTTGATTTCTTGGACAAGGAATCTTTTATTCCTGGTGGACAATTGGAACTTTCCGCTGATGATTACTTTGCACTCGTGTGGGATAAGTTCTGGAACTCTTACAATAATGCTACTAATTTAAATGAGAAAGTAGGCAAGCTCCATGAGGCAAATGAGTGTGTTACGTTGTTCGATAAGCTCTCTAATGGTGATGGGTTGAGCGAAGAGAATAAGAACAAAATTGTACGTGTAAAGCATTTGATGAAGGCCATCCACCTAATGAAGAATTTCAAAGTCACCGTTAATATGAATATGCCCCTTACTCCTAGCTTGATTGTGAATAATTTTGGTTCTTTGAATGGGGATTCGCAAAGCACACCAGTTGACTTGATTTCACTTATCTTGGAATATAATCCAAAGTCTTATTTGGCATTCGAAAAGTTGTACAAGATAGTGAATGATTTGGTTATTTTTTTCACTGAAGATGGGCAGAAAGATGAAGGGAAGACAAGTACGTTTTACTTCAACAAGGTGAAATCTGCGTGTATTGAATCTGCTTTGATTGACGACAACTTCAACTATGCCTACAACCAGTGTATTATATTATTCAGCCATTATTCAAAGGATCAACATAATTTGAATGATGTGTGGCTAACATTCTATCAAGTTGGAAAGTATATTTCGCCCCGGTGGTTTGAGGAGGACTTGGATACAACATCAGAGAAACTTACAGTGTGGAAAAAACAACGGGAAGTACTTTCCAAGGCTCTCAAATTCATGGCCGTATCAGAAACTTCTATGGACAATAGCAGAGTTATCATTGGTCAGTGGAACCGAATAAATGACCAGATTGAAGAGTCGTACGAGAATTATCTGTATTTGGATCAGATTACAGCTATAGAACTGAAGCTGAGAAACCTTTCAAAGCAGTTGAACACCATTGCCAACGAGTTTATAGGTGAGGCTACCAACTCTACGTCGCAAGCTGGGGAAAAGATTTCTCAAATGTTTGTTTCAGGCCTTGGTTGGGCAATTGGTGCTAATAAATGAGGGCATAATTTAACTTAACATATTTGAAATTTCATGAAAACGAATTAGACCTATTGAAAGCTGAGGTTTGGACAGGCAATTAAACGTTACGCAAGAGACAATAGAATGAGAATGCGTGGTATTCGTGGTATTCAGAATAGCATTATTTAAAATGGTAAATGCACTGAAAGCGGAAATGAAGTTATATTGATGGAAATTGAATTATTAATAGTAATTATCTTTTCCCTTTTTTATAGAGCCTTCCAAGGTCTGAAACCCTTATTCTCAATTAGAATTGCGTTATTACGGCTGATGCAAAAGGCTCTGAGTGTAGTTCATTTTTATTTACATTGGCAAAATTCTTTTTATCTTTGGTAGTACCTAATACATTCTGTCTACGTTGTATTGATAATACTCTTTATTACATAAACATTTGATCCTACATGGAGTACCTTATAAAATAGCATACCGATATAGTATCAAGACAGAGAAGCTACCCTATTACCTTGACTTACAACGCCACTCCCAGTGATGCTGTTGACCACCAACAAACAGCAGGAGGCCATGGAGCTTGCTATAGATGCATACATCCACAACTACGACAAAATCGCCCAACAGTATGTGACATTGAGACATGAAATACTCGACCAGTGCAGCCAGGTTACCAAGGACTTAGAAGAGGGTAAGCCCATTTCAGACGCATCCAGACTACGTGTTTGTGAGCTTGAGAGCGAGTTGGAGCGTGTGGCAGCCGTGTACGAGCGTCATGTTAAGCATTTAAGTCAAGTGATGGATGCTAGAGCCAGGGTCCCTTCGACCACAGTTTCAGAAATTACGAAGTTCCACCAGGAGATAGAAAATGAGGAAAAAGAACTAGAGAATGAAATCAAATACATCCATAGCATAAAGGACACGGTTCTTGAAGATATGCGAGAGTTGGTTAAGGATTTTGATGCGTCTTTGAGCGCCAGAGGCAACAACTGGAAGAATGGGTCTCGAGACCGGAACAGAAACAATACTGAAAGAGGCCAATCTAAACGGCAAATTTCTGTAGAAGCACGCACCTTTACCCGGGACGAGTTGAAGGAGTTGGTGGACGATATCCAGCTTGACGTGGGTGATTCTGACGTTGTTGTCTCCTTGACTCGGTATTTGGATGAGCAGCTTGAGAGTGGGAAAGCGTTCAAGAGAACCGAGGCAGATACCTATATCTACGATCCCCGGAGTACTGCGATGCGTGAAGCCGACATGGCGGTATCTGGGGCCGAGTATGATGCCAAGATCGACCAAATGGTTCGGTCTTTAGAAACGTTGATTAGAGATAATGCCCGGGCCAAGGAAAGCTGGGGAGAAAATGCCCGTCTTTTGGAAGCAGTTCACGAGACATTGATACAGGAGACCAGAGACACTGAGATGGTGGAGTAGTGGTGAAGGGGATGGCATTAATTTCTAGTGGAGTGAATTCATGTTACTTGTATAATAGAACAAGCTCTCAGAGTGTAGAGCTTAACGAATAGTCTACGTGTATTGTAGATGGGTGCAAAGTTTTTGAGTAAAGTACAATCGACGAAGAATAAAAAGGAGTAGTATGATAAGAGTATGTGATAAAAAGTATCATAGACTAGAACAGCAAAAACCGTTACAGAATTATTACCACTCACTTTGGACATTAAGCATTCACTCGACCTAAACAACTTATTGGTCAATGTTGCCAGCAATAAATGCGATGGACACTCCTTACATGTTCTGTCTGTCTTCTGACATGTATTCTTCCTTATATAGTACACATAGACATCTTTTCTGTCTTCCCGCCAACTACTGGCTCACAGGACTGATCAAAATCACCGAATCGCCTCTAACAAACACCATTTCTGTCTTCTTCACCTGCGGAGCCTCATCGTCCACGTTGTAGATGTACTCTTCCGCATCGCTCAAGACGATGTTGCAATGGGAATCATAGCCCTGCAATCTTCCCTTCATTTCTCTACCTGCTCTTAACTTGACTAGCACCACCTCGTCCAACTGGAATCTGATTAAGTCGAGAGGCTCCTGCAGGCCTGGCGCTTCGGCTTGCACGGCAGACATGGTATATGGAACAGTATTGGAAGGGTATATGAAAGGGCAAATAGTATAGATTAATATACTATTATTTTAATACAGTTTAATCCGGAATTAAATATATAAGTATGTTTATATATACATTATACTGTAAAGATATACTATATGTGAAATATACTGTAAATGATTCTTTTGTGCAGTTTTGGCCGAAAAAAAATTTTCGAATTCGCTAACAAAAGACCCTCATAGTATACTGTAGTATACTATACTATCTTATCTTATTTTATATATATATATATACTGTATCATCCTATATATCCCGTACCATGCAGTTTGTCCGAGGACTTCTGACGGCGTCGAGAGCGCTTGCCAGAACCAAGCCCTTGCGGTTTGAAAATTTGAAGGAGATCACGTTGAGACCCCCCATCCCCCCCACACACCGTAACTTCGACGTCAACCCTAACCATCCGTTGTGGCAGTTCTTCGCCGATGGCCCAGAAACCGAATCTTGTTTCCGCCAGTCTACGGAGTTGGACACCGACTCCCGCGCTTGGACGATGTCTGAGTTGCGCAGAAAGTCGTTTGAAGATTTGCACCGGTTGTGGTTCGTGGTATTGAAGGAGAGAAACTCTCTCGGAAGAGAAATCAAGTTGGGCCAGGCAGAGTTTGCCGAGACCCAGGCCCACCAGGAAATCGACTCCATGTTGGCTTTGACGCACAAGAGAATAAAGCAGGTTTTGTTGGAGAGACAGGTTGCCTATGAGAGAGTCCAGACCTTGACTGACAAACAGGAGGCCTATTTGAAGCTGTTTGAAGAAGAGTATCTTGCAACCGAAAACGCAGACCACTTGGAGGAAAAGCTTGTTAGATTGCAGTATGCTCTTTTCGGTATCCAGCCCACTCTTGCAGATTACGACTTGGAGTCAGATATCACTGAACGGTTTGTCTCGGGGTTGGAGTATGTGGCCAACCTCAGACTTAGAAGATACTTGCAGGACCACCCAGAGATCGCCGACACTGTTACATTGCCCTTGACTGGGCCTGTCGAGCAATTGCCCTTCCTTTTACGTGATGTTGACGCAGCCGTTGCCGAGGTTCACCAGTTGAGAAAGACTGGTGAATCATTTGTTATTGACAAGATCGATGTTGTTCCCTTTTTGTCTGATGTTCTTTCACAGGAGATGGCCACAAAGACTTCGGCTGCTGATGCTTCCGAGGAAGCCGCTTGAGGGGACATAAACACTGTCGCTTGTATCTATCACCGGTATAGTTATCATGTATATATTTAATAGTATTTTGGAGTACCACCAAATAATAAATTGTCCTGGCCCAGAATCGAACGCGAGTCAGATTTCTCTGGGTAGCGCCGGATCCGAAAATTTCAGTTTTTCTGAGTAACTAATATTGATTGGTTTAGCATAAAAGTACTACTTTATACATAAACTAGAAGTCCACTCAGTTTATAACATAGCATAAGATATCCACTATGGCTGGCAGAATCCAGGGATTTCTTGCAGGTGTGTTGTTCACCTCAGCAATAACATACTACACCGGCGAATACATCAAGAAGAACCAGGCGTTTGTTTCAAGACACTTGCAGACGTCGAGCCGAATTATTGAAAACAGAATCTTGAGTGACAAAGATATAAAAAAGCAGGTCCAGCCTAGTAGCAGCAGGGTAACCCGGACTGAAAGAGGCGACTTTAAGGAGATCTGTAAGGATATCTGGAATGATGAGATTATTACTATGGTGAACTGGATCTACTCGATTAACTGGTTCCAATTGGGGGCTGAGGCCGATGATAAGTTGATCAGATTGACAGATAATCTCAGTGATAAGATCAGGAGACATTAAGTAGGATCAGTGGATATTTATTCAATAAAATGTGTTGCATCGTATGAATTACAGAATTATTGGATTGGTGTATTGCTGTAGTATTGCAGTGGTAGTTAACATGCAATTTATGGTTAACTTTGAGAAGTAATGCACTGAGTCAAGAAATCTTGACTAGATAATAGAGCATGATTAGCTGATCTATTTGGTCCTCTATCCTCGTGTACCTTCTGTGATGAAACGATAGAGGTGATTAGTGAATCATAGCCTTTGCACTTGGGGCGCTCCATACTGACTATAAAATTCTTTACTTAGTATTAATAAAAATACTAAAGAGTAACAAATGAGGGACGGCTTGTTAACCAATTGGCTGGAACATAATAATACATCAAGTCTACTCTATCCATGATTGCCAAATAGTAGAGAATACGGAATACACTCCTCGAACCAATGTCTATGTCGTGTAGACAGTATACCTTAGGTACTCACATTTAGTGGACCTACTTGTTCCTATTATTTGGCTTAAATTGTCTTTGATATTCCTGGACATCTAAGGTCATATTATGCACATTAAGCATTATGGTGAAATTCAATTATGAGCTAAAAACTCTCAATTTATCCGCCTATTCCATACAATTGAATACTACCTCTTTTCCAGGATTCGTATCACATAAATGCCGTTTTCCGTTATTCCTCAATGATTGTACTGTATTATAATAATCCAACATTGTCCCTTCATTCGTTTTTGTTCTTGTTCTGTTTCCTGTAGTACGACTCGATATCCCTATTGAGAATCCACTTGTATACTGGAATTACAAGCAGCAATATAAAGCTCACAATCACCTGGAAAAAACCCCACTGTCTGGGGTACATTCCCAAGCCAAAACACGAAAGAATCCACCCAATGGCATCAGTAGTAATAGTATCATACCCCTTTGCCAATTTGTCTACAATAATACTAGCACATTCCTCCACAGAAATGGGAGTACTAGGACCTTCGATGATCTTGGTGATTTCTGGCTTAGTCTTTTCCTCCTGAACGAAACCCTCACTGGCGAAGTTCCCGGGGAATACTGTAGCCACCCGGAAATTGTAGGGTTTCAACTCTGTTCTGAGTACAGTGCACAAGGAGTCGAGTGCCGCCTTGGAGGGCGCATAGTTAGAATAGCCTATCACTGGGTAGAAGGACACCACTGAGGAGCACATGCAGAGCATTCTCTTTTTGAACTCCTTTCTTGGAGTCAGTTTGTTAAGGGCCATGACATGCGAAACGTACGCGTGGGCAACGTTAACGTTGGCAACATAGTTTGTGTCGTACCCTGCAGCTAGCTCTTCCTTGGATAAGTCGATAAAGAGCTTGGGGATGGCCAGACCCACAAATGAGAAAACATAATCGGGGTCTATTTTGTCTTGGTTCATGATCTTGCGGAAGAGTGAGTCTACCGCATCGTAATTTGCAACATCACATACCGCGTAAGTGACGGTGGCGTCTGCGTTTGTCGTCTTATCGGTTGAAGTTTTGGCTGCTTCTATTTGTTCCTTATGTTTCTTAAGCTTGGACTCTGTTCTAGCGACGAGTATCACTGAGCATCCTTGGAGATACAATACGCGTCCGAATTCTGCACCCAATCCTTGCGACGCGCCAAGGATTACCGCTGTCTTTCCTGGAAGAGGTAAGTTGTCCTTGGAGAACCACATGGTCAATGAGAAGAGATCTAAGATGTGGAATTGAGGGAAAGGTGAATAGATATACCTGCTACATGGGGAGAAATGTTGATAAAGTGAAAATGATAAATGACAATCGTGTATTGCAAAAAAGTGCGGAAAAAAAAGAAGGTAAAAGTAGCTATCGGTCTAAATGGTTGACTTATTTCGTTGTGGTGGTAGGTTTTAAGTAATCAAATACTGATATATGTAGAATAGCAATTGGTAAATATTTCACAGTATTAGGATTAGTCTCTGCTGGCCCTAAACAAGTTCTGTCCATTGCATCACTAGCACATAATTCTAGCAATTTGAAAAGTTATCGCGAATTATATCTTACTTTTCACGTCTAATACTAGTCACCCTACATTTCTCTTAATCGCATGATTCGTTTTCTATTGCAGACTCAGACCCGCTATTACTATGTACAGTGAACATTCATGCTATTATAAATGATGCTATTACAGGGATTCAGCCAAAAAGGGCGAAAGAGGAATCTTGGCTGCTTCCCTCGAAGGTCTCGCCTTCGTCTTGAACTTCTTAGACCCCAAAAGTGCCTCTCCCAAGGCTCCCCCATGGTAAGAGAGATTTGTGGGCAAGTTCTTCAATTCTTCCTTTTTCTTATCATCTTCAAATTCTTCAGTTTCCTCGTTGTAGGAGAAAAACTCCTTCTTGGCTACTTCCACATCGTGTCTGAACTGCTCCATCCCATTAGGGCGTAGTTGAGTCAACTTCTGAACGTGTCTCTTGGTTAATGCATCCAACTCCAATCCCTGTAACTCCAATCTGGCAACAACCTTGGCAACAAACCAGTACTTGATCTCGTACGCCGAGTCTACCAACTCCAACACCGACATCTCGGCCTTGTCCTCGCTCAACCGCGGCTCCAAGCGAATTATTCTGGTGAACCCAGTGTCTCTGTTCTTGTATCTGTCCTTTAACTCGGTTAAGACTTTGGTGCCGATTTCCTTCCGGAGAGGCTCATGGATGTAATTCAAGTGCAGGTTCTTCGACATACGCACATCCAAGTCGGTCACACCCTGTGCCACTAAGTCGTTATCTCTGGTCAATGCTCTGCTGAGGAAACTCTCGATCAAAGGCTGGGCTCTTTTGGCCTTGGTCTTTCCTGTGACCAAATAGTCGTGACGAACCACGTTGGCACATAAGTTCTTGTTGATCAGCTTGTGGTGGCGCTGCACCTTTGAAAAGAGACTCCGGGGGGATGCCATGGTTATGACTGTTGTTTGTAGACTCCTATTGTCTACTGTAAGTTACTGACTTTCGTGTTTGATCTTTGGTTAAAATTTTTTCAATTTGCTGAAAATTTAACGTCGTGCAAATGTTTCAAATTTTCGCACTAAAATAAGCGCTTCAGTTTCGCACTCTCTATTGGGGATTTAAATTTTTACTTAATTAGTATTAATTCTTAGTTCACCATAAACCCATATAATACATCATAGTAAAGTACTCTCAATGGCTTCTTCTATAGACCATTCTATGCTTTATTGTATATTCTGATCTGTAATATATACCTAATACATTTTCACAATTGTACAAGTTTTCTACAGTACAATCTCGTTGCATTCGTTTTCACATTTTTCTTTTGGTAACCCACATTTCTATCGATCTCTACATTTCCATTAACTATTAATAACGTAACGTGAATACTTCTAAATACAAAACAGTAGCTAACTACCTCGTGTACATAATATGACTTAGAAGTTGATGGGCTTGTCAAAAGTGGACAAGGCAGCTTCCTTAAAGGCTTCAGACAAAGTAGGGTGAGCATGACAGGTTCTAGCAATGTCTTCGGTAGAGGCACCGTATTCTAAGGCCAAACCACCTTCGGCAATCATTTCACCGGCGTTAGGACCAATGATGTGGACACCCAACACTCTTTGGGTCTCGGCATCAGCAATGAACTTAACGAAACCGTCGGTGTCGAAGTTGGTCTTGGCTCTGGAGTTGGCAATGAATGGGAACTTACCAATCTTGTACTTGATACCCTTCTCCTTCAATTCTTCTTCACTGGCACCAACCCAAGCGACTTCAGGGTGGGTGTACATGACGGAGGGGATGTTACCGTAGTTGACGTGGCCGTGACCGTGCTTGATGTATTCAGCAGCAGCAATACCTTCTTCTTCAGCCTTGTGGGCCAACATAGGACCAAAGGTGACATCACCAATAACTCTGATGTGAGGGTGCTTGGTTCTGAATTCAGAGTCAATCACCAATCTGCCGGCCTTGTCGGATTCCAAGCCAATGGATTCAAAGTTCAAACCTTCAGTGTATGGTCTTCTACCAATGGCAACCAAAAGAACATCAGATTCCAATTCTTGCTTCTTACCAGACTTGACATCTTCAACTTCAATCTTGACAACTTCACCTTCTCTAACACCGGAGTTGACCTTGTTACCCAACATGAACTTGAGACCTTGCTTGGCCAAGATCTTTTGAGTGTTCTTGGCAACTTCACCGTCCATACCAGCTCCAATGGCGTTCTTGAATTCGATAACAGTGACTTCACTGCCCAATCTGGAGTATACAGAAGCCATTTCCAAACCAATGATACCACCACCGATGATACTCAATCTCTTGGGGATTTCCTTCAAGGAAAGAACACCGGTAGAGGTGACGATTCTCTCTTCGTCAATCTCGATACCTGGGAAGGGAGTAGGTTCAGAACCGGTGGCAACAATGATGTGGTCAGCGGAGATTTGGTAGTCTTCAGCTCCATCAATTGGCTTGACGTTAAGCTTGTGTTCGTCAACAAACGAACCGGCACCCTTGATGTAGGTGACCTTGTTCTTCTTGAACAACATTTCGATACCAGAGGTCAAACCGTTGACGGCCTTTTCCTTTGACAGCATCAATTGAGGGAAGTTGACGCTGACACCTTCAACATCAATACCTCTGTGCTTGGAATCGTGCGTGATTTGGTGGTACAAGTGGGAGTTGTTCAAAAGAGCCTTGGAAGGAATACAACCAACATTCAAACAAGTTCCACCGAGCTTACCTCTCTTTTCGATACAAGCAGTGTCGTAACCCAATTGAGCGGCCTTGATAGCGGCAACGTAACCACCTGGACCACCACCAACGACAACAACATCGTACTTGCCGGTAGTCGAGTTAAATCTGACAGCCTGGCTGAATGGCTTTCTAACTGACTTTAATGTGTTTCTCAACATCTTTTCTATCTTCCTATGAACCTGACGGTGTGCTTATCCCCAGACGATCAACACTGTGGAAGGATACGCTGATTATATATATTGACAGGGGCTCTTTGTCCAATGACAAAAGATTTTCCTTTTCACGCCAGGGACACTTCGGACCTCTGTGGGAAATGTCGCTGAAAGCCGGTAATTGATGCCCGCGACACGTGAACGACATTGTGAAATTGACATCCAAACGGCCCCATCCTGACCGCCCCGGGAACGCTTTTCTCATCAAACGTATAGCCAGAACTCCGAGCAAAGGGAATGGTGGGGTCTTATCCCGGAGTTTCGCGGAATAGCGGGGAGATTAATATGACAAAGACAGGCCAAAATGGCTGCAAATGACAGTGAAATAACTCTGCGATTTGGCTGTACCATTCAGATTAGGCTATGGCTAGCCCTAACTGTAGGAAATAATGATACCTGTTGTAGGTTTGGGGTGATGCTACCTATAAGTCAGCAATAACTGTTCCGAAAAGAAACGAAACTGGTCGTGATGGAGCAAGGAGAATGTCGCCGGGACGTCACAAGAATATGTTTGTCAGCAGTAGGTAGACGGAAATCATCTCCTAGTTTTGTAAACTGTAGCAAGCTTGTATTGCCATCTGAAGATAGACACGGGGTTAAGGTCGTATCTTGTGCCGGTATCTGACTTTGGTCCGTAGGCGAAGATGGTCCAGAGACTAGCTATCCTTTGAGTGAGGGGATATACTAATAAAATCAGTGGCCCGAAAATTTACTTCCGTGATAATGATACATGTCAGGTTCGGAATATACTTACCGTGACGATTTGTTATGTGAAATTTATTAGGTTACTAGTATATACCTTGGAAACCTAACTCTCCTTCATCTTTGTTTTCATTCCTTCTTTTACTTGTTATTCCTCTCTTTCATCTTTTATTTTTATTTATTTTCATAATTCTAACTCCCTCATCAAAGTTAAATAGCGTCAAATATAATTCCGCCATTTACCTCGCATGTCGCTTTGAGCGTTGTCCTGTTTAGTCTACTGGAATCCCTCACTGTTGCCGCTTTAAAGGTGACTAAGTTGCAACCCAACTAATGACCGTTATCCAATTGTGGCCACCAGTAATAACTAATAGCCCTGTACCTTCGCCAACTCATGTCCCAATCTTGCAACGGAAACTTTCAACCTCAGTATACAACTTAAAGTAGTTGCCACAGTTGCCATAACCATTTGCACAACTACCTGCCTTATCAAGCCAGTCGCCGCTTGTACCAGTCAAGTAGAAGCCACTCTGTTGGCAAGAAACACCAGGTATGTACCAGTCACCGAATAATCATCATAATCCACTGACCATGAGCGCGGAGCACATGTCGACCCGTTTTGTTCGCCCGGCTTCTGATGTAGTAGTGTTATCGGGGCGTGAATAAACGTCTATTCTTACTCTGTTAATATATACACTCATAATGCTGTCATAATGGCATTCTCACTGGCCACGGTTAGTAGTAGGTCCCATCATCCGTATGGAAGGTTTCCTCGTCGACATTAACTTCAACTGGAGTAGGCTGCTTATAGTCCAAGCTTAACTGTAACCCTGTTTGAACTTGTGGCTTCTATATATGGCTAGCTAGTCCAGTGAACCAATCCGCACCCTTCTTTGCTGAGGCACCAGTCCTGTTTGGAGCAAAGGCCGCTGTTGTTAACCCCACAGTCAAAGCAATTATTTTCTTTACATGGTTAATCGCCTCGACACGGTTTACATAAGGGACAAGGTGATCGTCAACCCTGTCTACACAGACCCTATAAACAATATACAATGTGTACAGGACCCGTTGGTCGCAGTATGAAATTGCATCCTGGCCATACTTAGAGGTCTGATCTGAAACGAAATCTCGTTATAAACCCATAGGTCTTGACATAGCAAGGTCTATTTGGGAAATGGCTAATGCGCATGCTAGGTTAAATAAATTCATGGCTACCCTCTGAGGATAAAGGCATCCACCTACAATTAGACGACGTAAGTAACCCAATCCATAACCTGATGAAAGATACGGCGGCACACCAAATGTGTGTGGTTTAAGGCTTAGCTTCGTTCTTTGTACTTACGTTATTCGACTTTCTGATATTTGTGGAAAATATGTGAAGACTCCTGTATTGTAACTCCTTCCTTTTCTTTGGAACAATCACTAGGTGATTCTGTCGACTGTTCTTATGCCAGAATTATTATTGCTATGTTTGTCATTTACGCCTTTCACACAGAAATACAATTGCTCGATTCCTCTAATTCGAGATCTAATGCATCACCGCTTATTCTTTTGCTACTTTTGACATTCCCCGTTTTTCAGCTGGAGGCTTCAAATAACGCAAGTTGACACCAAGAAAAGCCCTCTCGTACAGGCTTTACAAATATACGGGCTTTTCTTAACTTTTCTTAGGCAAAAAGCTCTAGACATTTGCCTTTGCATAAATGGTCTTCCGCTCTACAACTACACCCAGTCATTATACTTTCTTGATTCTTAAATAACGAATGATTTATATGATACACCTAAAAGCAAAATGCAAACACCAATAAATAAAATCAAACAGATCAATCTGCGTACGTAGCGAAGTTCTTGCTCTGTAAGCAGTTCAATTCCCAATAAAAAAAAACTATTGCAAAAGTCCATTACTCGTGACCCTGGTATGCCATTGAGTTCAACCCCATCACAGGAAGTTCAGGATTAGCAGCATCTTGGGTGGCAGAATTGATGGCAGAGACAACCGCTGGAATCTGTACAGATTTAGGATTCCATGTGAGAGAGCCATTCTTAATGGCATCCATGCGGTTAGCCTCGTCCATTAAAGGCTTAATACAGAGCCAACCAGTCTCAGTTCTAAAGTGTCTTGAAAGAGCATCACTTCTCGCAAATCTCTTCCCACAGCCCCACTTAGTGACCCCATCTCTAAGTACACCCTCACATTTGAATTTCTTGAGGCCACCGTGAAGTAGCTCGTGACGTTTTTTATCATGCGATCTTGCAAACTCCTTTCCACAAACAGAGCACTTAAAGGGCTTTTCGGTTGAGTGAGTCTTCATATGTGACTTCAAGTTGTAGGGCCTGGGAAACACTTTGTTGCAAATCTTACACTTATGGATTTCTCCTGATTCGGGGACAGTCCCTTCGGATCCGTTCTCGGATCCCATAATACCGAATTTATCTGGAGTGCGTATCTTTGATCTTCTCTTTCTCTTTAACGCATCGGCATTGGAATATCTGACAATGGAAGAGTAGTCGATGTTAGGAGGAGCACTTGAAATTGGGCGAGGTTTTCCAGAACCGGTCAAAGCTTCCAGAAACCCGTTCATAGATGTCAGTAACTCATTCGAACCGGTTCTTGTAGGAGGATATGTCAGAGGCTGCAGTTCTCCATGTTGGAAAGAGCCGTCGTAGTTTGGTCCATATCTTTTAGAAGCATCCGAGGGACTTTCAATATGATAGCTCAGTGGCAGGGGCGAAGTTCCGTTAGACAGGCCCAGTTGAGGTTGCAGTTGAGGTTGCAGTTGAGGCTGCAGTTGAGGCTGCAGTTGGGGCCGCAGTTGGGGCTGTGGTTGCTGCGGTTGTTGCTGTTGTTGTTGCTGTTGTTGTTGTTGCTGTTGTGTTGGTGGTGGTTGTTGTTGATGATGCTGTTGTTGAAGAGGTTGTACTTGTTGAGGTTGAGGCTGTTGGTAGTAACGGTCGTACAATGGTTGTGCTGGAAATGTCGAACGGTTGGAACTTGCTGCAGTACCATTATTATATTGGAAGGGCAATGTTTGGAAATGGATGTATTGACCTGATGCTGGAGCCAATGGAGCAATCAATGGAGCACCCTGCTGTGCAATAGCAACAGTTTGTGCAAGGTTTGTATTATTAGGTTGGCTGTAGGGGGAAGTAGGTTGTTCGTACTGTTGCTGCTGCTGCTGCAGATGCGTTTGCAATTGTTGCTGATTCTGACTATGTTGATTATGTAGACTCTTTTGTGGGTTCTGTTGGTTTTGGTAGAGATACTGCTGTTGTTGCTGCAGAAGCTGTTGTTGAGATGTGTTTGGCGAGTACTGTTGAAATTGAATGTACTGGGTGTTACCCGTCTGTGACTGGGAGTTCGTGGGGGCAGTCATGTATCCATTTTGTTGGTTAGAAGATGGTGGCAACTGCGTCCCGTTAGAATAGTAAGTTACGTAGGAGGGGACATTTGAAGGTGCAGAGGTAGCACCAGGAACTGCTGAAGAAGTCGAGGGTGCTGTGGTTGCGGGTGCGGCTGAAGAGGATACCTGACCCAACGCTAACGGTGGAGGAGGAGGAGCCAGAAACTTGTTCTTGGAGGAGTAGTCGTAGAAAGAATAGTTCATTGAAATCATGAGTTTATATGGCAACAATGGATGCCATCCGAAGCTTGCAAAAGTCGGAGGAGATTGAAAATGGGGAGCAAAGATTACGGCTGTAGGCCATAGATTTACTGAGGAACAAAGGACGTTATAAATATGAGTTGGAAACTGTTGTGGTGGAGGCAGAGATATATGAGGACAATGTGACAAAGCCTCAATTACAGTGTTTGATTGGCAGGCAGGAGATGAGGATGCATGAGGCGAAGGGCAAATGCCGACAAGCCCTACTGCATGGTGCATTAATGTACGATGGAATAAGGTTGCCAATTGTTTCACCGAATCAGATACACAGGTTACAATCGCATAAGGACAAAATGATGGTCTGCGAGATAATTCCGTAGTAGAGGAAGCTAGAGTAGCGGCTAGTACTTTGAAACAAACATCATGCGAGCTAGTTGCAACAACAGATTTTGTGTCGGAAATTATTGCCCCTCTTCTGTTGTGGGTACCTCATGGTGGGGTGGTAAAATGTATAGATGTATATATATTTTTTGGTTTCGCAGATGAGTCCTATTGTAATTGCATACCATATATTGTACTGACATACTCTAGTAGGGGGTTCAGATAGTGTCTGCAGAGAGATTTTTGTGACACGTGAGATTTCTGGTACAAAGAAGCCACGAACTTGCCTGGGCTAAACTCATGTCAACCTCAATAGAAACAGCCAAAACACTTAAACAATTAATATCAAGCCATCTTTGACAATAAGTTGATGAGCGCATTTTGTGACACTGTCGCTCTAATACTAAGAATGCTCTGTGACGGGACTACTGGAATGAGAGGAACAGGGGAAACTAGTGAGAGGGAAGAGTCTGTTCCAATTGACGAAAAAGGCGAAGCTGAGGGTGTAACTTAGGAAAAGAGGAGAAGGAAAATAAGGAGGAAGAAGACGTAGGGACCAAATGGATGAGGGCCTTCCTGACAGATTTCAGTGACGTATGTGTGATTCGGGAAGAATCTAAATTTCCCCATCGGGAGACATAGCTCATGGCGTGACCTCGTATCGTGAATTGTGTCACATGACACAGTTTAAACTGACTGGTCAACATGCCGGTCCGCATCCTCGTCTTTGTTGTCTTCTACATTGTGCCTTTTTAGGGGAGCCGTGAATCTGTACAATAGAGAATATGATCGTGTAGTTTAAAATGATGTGTACACAGATTGGACACTCAGTGTACAGGTAAATACCCACAAGGAGATGGAAGGGGAAACAATAATGATACCTTAATTTTACACGTAATTATATCAGTTGGTTTAGCTCCTCAATCAGATACAGCAGTTACATTAGGAAAAGGAATTCTGAACACTAGCCATATCTAATCAGTACTGATAACTAGTTGTCACATTATGGATAGATACAGTCTCAATTCCGAAAGCGGTTTACAACTTAGCAGAATGCACTACCAAATGCACCACCGAATAACACCGCCATACACGACATAATTCAATTCAACTCAATTTAACCCCGTACGCGCGCAAAAATGAACCGCTCCGGATCAGGCCCGGTGATGGACATACGACAGCGTCGTTTCTGTCAGACTAATATATCTCAGTTCTTCTTTTCGTTTTGCGTGAAATGTGTTCTATTTCTGCTTTGGTTCGTCCTCCCTTTCGGCTATGTTCTATGACTGAAATACCCTTTGTGTTGTTGAGGCTGTAGTGAACATTTGTTGTATCATCAAGGTCCTCCATTGCATGACCTATCCTCTTCGACTAATTGGTATCCAATTGAGGAAGGATAATAGGAGTGATACATGCACATCCGCTTACAATTAAAGCCTCTCATAACAATATAACGTAGCTGCAGAATTCGAATCAAAATAAGCGCTGGCACTTTCCTCGGAGCTAAGCCTTTGTTGCCGAACGGAACGATTTAAGTTCCGGAGCGGCTGATGCTTCTTTCCGATAAATGCCAAATGTCAGAGATTCCTAAACATCCGAGATCCCTAAATGTCCCACATATAGAGGAAACACAATAGTGAACAAGCACCTCCCGTCTGATAACATCCATTGCGTAGCAGGAAACATTTATAAAGAATGCCAAAAATAATAGGTGGAGGGTTTATAGATTCTACGGCGTTAAGCCATAGCTCCGGTGGGTAGTAGATGGTCAAGAAAAAAGCCTCATTTTTATCAACAATTCACGAAAATCATTGCGTAACAATATCCGGTACAGTCCTCTTCACAATTGTGCACAGGCAACCCTGGTACAATCTGCCTGGTGTCAATGCTACCATCCAAAAAAAAATCAATGGTCCCAATGGTGCTTAGAAATTGACTTTCTTTTCTATGAGTGGAAATAGAGCTGGGGTATGTCCTGTTCGCTTGAACACTTTTGTGAGAGAGCTGTGTGTTGTCAAATGCCGAAAAGCCGAATATATACCCGCCATGCATCGGCATTTGCTCCGATTAGCGGTTTGGGCTTTTACCCACAAAGATTGCTATGAGATCGAAATGACTGAAGATGAAGTTGATGTGAAAATATTCATGACAATAGAGAATGTTTAATTAAAGAAGCAGCCAAAGTCAAGATGACGGGTAAACGTTGGCCTATCGATGTTCAGTATTATCTAATACCTTTTGAAAGCACTATTCTTAAGCGCGAAAAGAAAGTGGACACTGTTTTTCCGGGATTTTACCGAATGGCATTCCAGGGCTTTGTAACAATGGATATCGGCTTTTCGGCATTCCAAAAAATTACGATTGGCTATTTCAAAGCCCATACGCTATGTCAGTTGACAGCAGCACCACTCTTCTACTTGCTGAACTCCTTCTACTTCACGGGTATGTATTGTGGAGAATTAGCAATCGATGTTATTTTTTAGGTACGATCTCTTCTACTGCAACGAACAGTGAATGGGCTTCTGTTGCTTTTGATACATTTTCTGACCAAAGGCAAACATTTTATGTGTTACCCCTAACAATCAGTTTGGATTATGATCTGTGAGCCCCCTGTTAAATCACATCTACTTTATCATTTCTTTGAAACACGTAAGTTACAATGACTTTCATTTATGTGACGTTTGATTCCTGAAGCTGCTCTCTCATTTTTCTGTCTAATATTTACGATAGAAATGTCTACTCCTGTAAGTGTAGAGATGTAAAAATGCTGTTCCAACTCTTCTGAGGTTCATCCTAAGGTTTGACATCTTCAAAACATCGAGGAATCATCATGCTAACTTATTATTCTCAAATCAAATAATGGCTGATAATTACAAAGAGGGTTGGTGCTGTAGCATTGGTGTTTTTTTCCGAATGCTAGCAAGTATTGTTTTTGATAGAGAATGAATGTTTGAACCTAATTAAATATAACATGAATTACATTGTTATGCGTTGGAAATACCAATTCCCTATTTCACACACAAGCTAAATTGGGACCTATTTTTTTTTGAAACAATCAGAATACTTTAGCAAACTAAATATGTGCAATGAACTACATACATAAAACCTCAATAAACTTGGCAACTATAGAGAGAACCAAAGTCTTGATTAGACGACTGATGTCTAACGCTTACCTTAAGAACCCTGCTAGCCATTACACTATACCAAAGTATATAATACTCTGGCACCAGGAAATAAGTTTTTTTTTTTGAAAGAATCATCATTCATTGGAAAACTATATATGTGCTATACACAATATACATAAAACCTCAGTAAACTTGCTGTCCTAAGCAACTATCGAGAGAACCAAGTCTTGATTAGACGACTGATGTCTAACACTTACCTTAAGAACCGTGCTAGCCATTACACTATACCAAAGTATTAATACAGTGGCACCAGGAATCGAACCTGGAACTGTTCAGGAAGGACTAGCACCAGAAGTAACCAAATACTTCGGA
>JAKVQZ010000093.1:0-45491 GCA_030463055.1 Lizanozyma gosingica | reverse complement strand
GTATAGTATAGTATAGTATAGTATAGTATAGTATAGTATAGTATAGTATAGTATATTACAGTATAGTATAGTATAGTATAGTATAGTATAGTATAGTATAGTATAGTATAGTATACGACATACTGTAGTATAGTGTAACATACTATACTTTATTACTTTAAACCATACTTTACACCATACTTTACATACTTTACTCCATACTTTACTCCATACTTTACACCATACACTGTACCATATTCCACCCTCCACCCTCCTCTGTATACATTATATTATCCACTGGTAATTCGAAACAGCAACGGAATTTTGTCGCCTAAGAACGTCCCTCCTTTTCTGAGGAATTTAACGACGAAAAAAACATAAAACGACATTAACAAAAAAAAGACTCTGGTGCCGCAGGCAAAACCGGCAGTAATCCTATTTTTATATTGATTCTCCATACTCTTCCATAACTTCGTAGTGGGCCTTAGCGGAAGAGACACATTTCCAGTCCACTACGCCGATCTCCGTGCCCTTCTATTATTGCATTGCACGCTTTAACTGCACTGTGTGGGCACATTATATTGTTTGACTTTTTGTCCGTGCGGAGACCTTTGACTTCTCCAAGTAGCCGTTGTTCCAGTGAAAAATACGCTACAAAACCCGGTAGAATCCGGTGCTGATCGAGTGAATTCTTCCAATACGTGACCTACTACTCACTATGGACAGCCACTCCCGTTACAAGTACCTGGACACCCCAGGAACTCAGGACCGAGACCTCGGCGTGCCGTCGCTCAATCCGCTGCCGGCTCCAGATATCGTCCCCGATCCTCATGCCTCGACTTCTGCTGCCGGACAGCAATTGGCCAACTCGAGCCAGCCGGCGACCCCCCGGATGCTTCGCAGTGTTTCTGGCCCCTTGAAGAGCGGATCTTCCAAACCTGAGGGCTTGATGCCCTCGGGTGCCGTAGATCCAAGCTATGTCACTTCCACTAGCCAACAGCAGCAACAGGCGGCTCACGCAAGGGCGGCTAGCACCAACCAGCACTATGAGCAATATGGCCAATTTGCCGGTGCCGGTGGGACAAGAATGCCCAATTCCTCCTCCCACTCAAGAACTTCCAGCAACAGCAACAGCATCTCCAGAGCCCCTGTGGCTCCAGATATGGCTGGCCACCAGAATGCTAAGCTGAACAGACCAGAGTTGTTGCCTCCAGCTAGCTTCACAACCGAACAACCGGAACAACATCAACATCAGCAGCATCTTCACCAACAACAACATCATAGCCACCAATCACGGCCCTCAAACAGCGGGCTTCCTCCAATGAGCCTGAACAATAATAACGCAGCAAATGCAAATGCGTCGTTGTCAAGGCCTCAACACCACCAGCATCTGCATCTGAACCCCCCAGTTCCACATCAACAAGGGCAACAGGAGCAACAACAACAGGGGCAACAACAACAGCAGCAGCAACAACAACAACAGCAACAGGGCCAGTCGCAGCACGGCTACGTCTCGCAGCAGTTCTATAGAAAGTCGGTTGGTGATTGGGACTTTGTCAAGACAATTGGTGCTGGTTCCATGGGAAAAGTCAAACTAGCACAGCATCGTACTACGAGAGAAATTTGTGCCGTGAAGATTGTTCCTAGGGCAGCGAAAGCGTACCAACGTAACCATGCGCATGATCCGCCTCCAGTTTCTACAGAGGAGGTTGCGGAAAGACAAAAGGAATTGGAAAAGGAAATAGCCAGAGACAAGAGAACCCTCAGAGAAGGTGCCTTGGGCAGACTTTTATACCACCCATTCATCTGTCGTTTGTACGAAATGGTTCCCTTGACCAACCATTATTATATGCTATTTGAGTATGTTGCTGGAGGTCAAATGCTAGATTACATTGTTTCCCATGGTTCGTTGAAAGAGAAACACGCTCGGAAATTTGCTAGAGGTATTGTATCTGCGTTGGATTACTGCCATAAGAACAATGTTGTTCACAGAGATTTGAAGATTGAGAATATAATGATAAACCAGAAGGGTGATATCAAAATTATCGATTTTGGTTTGTCAAACTTATATTCTCCCAAGAATCTTCTAAAGACCTACTGTGGTTCGTTATATTTTGCTGCACCGGAATTGTTATCGGCGAAGCCGTACGTTGGTCCTGAAGTTGACGTATGGTCATTTGGTGTCGTCCTTTATGTTTTGGTCTGCGGCCAAGTGCCTTTTGATGACGACTCTGTGACTGTATTGCATGAGAAGATTAAGAAGGGAAATGTACAATATCCTGCATTGTCAAAGGAGTGTATTTCCTTATTATCACGTATGTTAGTGGTGGATCCTTCAAAGAGAGCAAGTTTGTATGAAATCATACATCATCCATGGATGAATAAGGGATATGATTATCCAGTTATGAATTATTTACCTCAGAGAAAGCCATTGACCCTTCCCTTGAAGCAAGAGGTAATTAATGCCATGGAGTCCTTTGATTTGGGCAACGTGCAAGCCATTTCTAATGAATTGACATCCATATTATCGAGTGTGGAATACGAGATGAGCACCGAGAATTGGCATAGAGTCACTTCTCAGGGCAGAGATTACGAATCTGCTTCGAATGCTCATATTTTGCCTGATCCCACTGCAGGTTATCATCCATTGATTTCCATATACTATTTGGTCGATGAAATGATGACACGGAAGAGGGCGAAGGAGGAAGCAATTAAGTCTATTGAAGCTCAGAAGAAGAGACAGCTTGAGCAACAACAGAGACAGCAACAGCAGCAGATTCAACAGAGACAAGCTGTTGAAGAACAACAACAAGACCAGATCATGTCTGCTCCTCCACAGGTTACAACATCAACACCCCTTCCAATTGTTGCTCCTCAAGTCCCAGTTCCTACAGGTCAACCAGTTCAACTGCAGTTGCTGAATGCAACATCTTATGCATCTCACCAGAGACTGCAATCCGTTTCAAGAGCACAAGCACAATCACAGGTACAGACACAATCCCACCGGCAACAACAGCATCACCAACAACAACAACGACAATCACAGAATGTTAACGATATTCCATTAGTACCTGTAACAGTTGAACCCATGGAACAACTGCCAGCCATGTACAAACCAATGTCTACGCAAACAAGTAGTGGTAAAAACGATACTCCAATATTACCTCAGATTATCACCACACCTCAAAAGACTCCGCAATTACCACAATTTCCCCCACAAGCACATACTTCACCCACTTATTCAAGAAATCAACATGAAACTATTCCTTCTGTTGAGGCTGCTCTGACGGTTTCCCAGCAACAACAACTGCTGGCCCAACAGGAACCAATCTACGAGACTTTGGACCCCAATGTGGCCAAGCAAAGTGCAGGCTTGAATTCCATCTTCAGAAGATTGTCCTCCAAAAAGTATAAGACTAATTCACCTCCTAAAGTTTCACCTCCTACATCGGAACAAGAGATGCAAACACCAAAGATTTCTGTCACTTCAGATTCTCAGGACAAGCTATCTCCTGCACCATTGGGCAACTCTGCTTTTTCTTCGTCTATGAAGACAGATCCAATGGTTCGTCGTGGTATGAGTATGAAGGTTACTGCAAAGGAAAAGCTGTCGAACCCCCCACCTACAAGTTCAAGATTGGACCCTGGTTCGAGTCAGAAACCTGCGAGAGCCGGTCATGCTCGGTCGTCTTCCACGTCGACATCAAACAAGTTCCATGGATTTATTCCTGTGGAATACTTGCCTCCATTGCCCAATATTAATTCCAACACAAATACGTTGGTGACATCTTCTAACGAGAGGTCTCATCTCTCAGCCAGCCAGACAGCCAGAAAGTTACACCCTACTGCAAGAGCCAAGTCTGTCGGAGGTGCTGTTAGAAGGGATTCCTTGGGTCATGCAAGTGGTGCCAGCGGTCGTCATCCCTTGCCCAACGGAATGGCACAGCAGAATAGCGATGAAATGGTGCGTGGTTCTAGCAATGAAAACGACGGTTTCTTTGACGATGTGACGTTAGACGATATGGACTATCAGGATATACCATCATTGACCGAAGCCGAGATCATTGGACAATTTGAACTGGCCAAACCCAACACCATGCTTTCCATCGAATACCCAAAAACACTCTTCCTCAAGGGGTTCTTCAGTGTGCAAACCACTTCCACCAAGCCTTTACCTGTTATTAGATACAATGTCATTAAGGTGTTGAGTCGCTTGGGAGTCAAGTTCCAGGAAGTCAAGGGAGGCTTTGTCTGCGCCCATACTCCGTCGTTGCAGGTTGAAGAAAAGCCCGACGACTCATCTGCCATGGACGATAACGATGAACTTGACGATGGTGCAACCGATACAGAAGAACAGAAATTGTACGGCAACGCATTCAAGTCGACCAATTCTTCGTTGGAGAAAGAACAAGGTACCACAAGGACGTTAGATTCAGACGAGGCCCAAAGAACCCCAAGCCGTCAGCCCTCGTACCAAGGGACAGCAGCAGGAGCGGCTTCTCCTACCACCACCCGAACCCACAGATCGACGTTGTCGTCGGGTGGAGGCAGTATCGGCCATAGAAGAAAGTTCTCCATCGGCAACTCGTTCTTGAACTCGTACCGGAAAAAGAATGGTTCCAACTCACTTCTCCCCCCCAACACACCAGCTGCGGCCAGGGTGAACAAGCTGTTGTACGCCGACGAATGCGAATATTCCAACGAATCTAGTCGGTCGATCGAAGACGACTCCATGGATTCGCTCAGTGGTTACGGCGGAGGCAGTGACATGATGGTTTCGCTGAGATGGGAGCAAAAGGCCAAGGTCCAGAAGGGAGTTAAGAAGTCTCCTTTGAAGTTTGAGATCCACATTGTCAAGTTCCCATTAGTGGGGTTGTACGGAGTCCAATTCAAGAAGCTTCTTGGGAATACTTGGAACTACAAGACTTTGGCCAGCGAGATATTGGGCGAATTGAAGTTGTGAGGTGAGGTGGATTGGATAACGGTTTTTGGGAACTTGTGCATTTCAGCATTTAGCCATTCAAGTTCCCCTTCTACTGTTTGGTCTCTTTTCTTGTTCTACATTTTTCTTGTCTTCGTTTTCTTCTTCTTATTGTCGTTGATCTTTTTTCTTCCATTTTTGATAAATATATAGACCTCAGTTACGGGTGTTGTTTATTGCTCTCCAAACTCATATTGTCTTTCCACCTTGGATACTATGGTCTTGAAGTATTTATAGAAGGACTGTTTGCCCAATTTCTGCGCATGCAAGTGTTCCTGCTTCTTCTTCCACTCCATTATCGAAGCTTTGTCTCGCCAGTATGAAACAGTAATACCTGACACTTTGTTGGCATCGCGGACGGAATCGACACCGAGGAAACCAGGCTGCTGATGCACCAATTGGTCCATTTCGGCTCCGATTTTGGCGTATGTTTCAAGATCAATGTCGTCTTTAAAGGTAGATATGAAGATCACTGCGTAGTAGGGCTCCTTGGGTTGTACCATGGTGAACATGCGATATAATGGAGAAGGATAGTACTTGGGAAAAGACTGCTTTTCATCAAATATGGATGGAAATTGCTTTGACATTTTATAGGGCCAATGAGTCATTGTCACAATTATTCCGAACATAATATGTGCAGGTAATTATATTATAAACTAAGTGGCAGCTCCATAATGTAAAAGAAAGTTCAAATCTGGTGTAGAGAGACCTTGCAAGGATATAGTATAATAAAGCGCCATTCTATGATAGTTAGAGAGTCTGTGGGGAAACTTCCGCTTAAATAATCTGTGTGGTTTCCCCATTTATCTGTGGGGATGAAACTGTCGTCGTAGACTTCTCAATGTAGTCTGGTGAATTCGACTGTGAATTGTCTTGGATGTGAGATTCTTCTGCGGTTACAGACTCCTGTGGTTGAAGAATTTCAGATTCAGTCTTCACATCGTGGAACCCATTGGCTTGAATATGCATTGGTTGTTCTGCTATTTGTTCTGATTTCTGAATTGGAGCTGGAGTGGAAGCTGGAGCTGGAGAATGAGCAGGAGTCTGGGGCTGACTTCGGTCCCATTGCTCAACTTGGAGTTTACGCATTTTTAACCGATGTTCTCTGGAATTTTCCAATTTATCTTGTTCTAATTTCTGTTGCAACATTCTGCGTTTTTCCAAACGTCTCAAACTAGCAATCTTCAACTCTTCCTCCTGCAATCTTAATCTCTCGTTCTCTTCTTCTTGCCTCTTCATTTCCTTTGCTTCGAGACGAGAAGAGCGCTTTCTGGTGGCCAACAAGGTTGCCATTTGGAGTTCCTTTCTTCTGGAAGCCAATACCTTCCGTTTCTTCAATTCCAGTTGGAACATGGTATCTATATGGTTTTTAAGCTGTGACGCTATGGATCTTGCTGACTTGGTCTTACCAAGACTCTTGTAGTATTCGTTGAACAGGTAGATGTCGTTGTAGAACAGTTTGAATTCGATGGACACCACATTAAAGTTATAGGATTCAGAGGGTGCACTTTCAACCCTCTTCCGAGGGATACTAACCTTCGAATGCTTGACGATACGCTGATACAACCGGGTGTTTTCAAACACAAGATAGTATTCTTCGACCGTCCCATTGGCAGAGCCGTTCTGGACATAAAAGGGCGTAATGCGCAATTGCTCCAACGACAAGCCCGATTTATCAATGTAAGCACGGAATGAAGGATATTCGGAAATATACCTCATGAGTATGGCCAAAATGACAAACTTATCGTTCACGTCCAAAGCGTTGAAAGTAGGCAAATCGATTTCAGAATGGACCACATTGTTTTCCGTCTCATTTTGGTCATCTACTTCGTCTTCTTCAACTCCCCCCAATGGCGTGAGAACGCCGAACCACAACCGGAAGATGGCCTCGAAGTTGGCTAATGAGCTGAGTTTAGAGTTTTGGAGCGTTGAGATGAGATTCAGCCGCATCTTATTGGAGAAGACACCAGCGTCGTTCAGGAGTGTCGGATCCAACATCTCCATTTCGAACAAATCGGCGTCAAAGTACTCCGACTGAAGTTTGATGAAGCCTCGATACTGATAAAGCCAATTCATTACATAGACATAGCTTTCGCTGTTGCGGTTGATGGCAGCCGCGGTATTCGACAAATGGACCGGATGGAGCTTTACCAACTGGGTGATTTCTTCCTCGGTGAGAAGATTGGAAAGGGTATAAGCCGGATGTTGGGGCGCTGGTGGTGGTGCTGGGGTCTCTGACTTATGCTTAGGAGCCATATTTTATGTGAAGAGCGGTAGGATTCAGAGAAGATGAACAAGAGAGCAATTTGGATTAACTTTACTTGATTTAATTTGAACGTGTACAACGGAATAAAATGTCAGTATATAAAACCAGTGAAAAATCCAAAATCCAAAATCCAAAATCCAAAATCCAAAAAACCTAAAAAAGTAGAAATATCAAATTGCCAAATACTTGAACAACAAAATATGAAAACATAACTGTAGAAGGTCCTGTCCACTTTATCATATGCAAGGGTATTGTATGGAAAGTTGTTCTTTGGATAGGGGGGTCTGATTTGCTGCAAGGGTACTTAGAGATTGGGGGGATAGTAGTACCGTTGGTTGTGAGTAGTATGCTTTTTTTGCAGCAAAAAGGAGAGCAGGGTCTATGAGTAAATCTATGAATAAGTCTATGAATGAGTCTATGAATAAGTCTATGAGTGAAGCACTGTATTAGTGATAGTGGTAATATCATCACTTAAGATAATATCTTGTCCAATGAGATTTCTACCTCAAAGACAGTATCTGATTATGATCGTGTTAGTATCGAGTAGTGAAGATATATATATTATTTGTGGTTAATAGAGCTCTCAGTTCACTTTTGGCGCCATTATTATTTGCTTAGCGTTGCTGACTGATAAAACTTGATTAGAGTAAGGTGGACATTTCTTCCAGATACAACTGGTCACTTGTGTCTGAATGGATTTTCTGAATGGTCAATGACTACTCACAGTCCGTTCGTGCCACTGGTACGATTTGGATATTGCATGCACGTAGTGGGTATACTTTTAAATACCAACAGAAGAACAATAGCATTTAGCACTCTAATGCTTTTAACTTTCGTTAGGAGTTACTTTCATTTTAGTGCTATTAAGTTTAAATAAGAGTTACTTTCACTCTAATGCCATTAAATTTCGATAAGAGTTCACTCTAATGCTATTAAATTTCAATAAGAGTTAACTTTAAAAATACTATTTGGTTGCTTCCATACTGATTCTTGATGATACTGTGCTCGGTTTCCAATTGTGGCGACAGGTAGTAGTCAGCCATTTGTTCAATATTCTTAGTACTACCATAAGCTAACATAACAAATGCTCTCTTGAATTACCTTACTATTTCATTGCAATAATAACACCATTCAAAACATAATGCTGACAATCTCGTACGTGGTAAATCTATCATAACAATATTGCTTGTTGAACCCCTTTGACTACAATAGCATACTACCGCAAACAGAATACGCAATACGGTACACCTACATCTGCATTGATCAGAGCCATAAACCTAGTAATTATCAATCTACACATATACAAAATTTGAATTAAAAACATACCAACAGAAAACACAGGTCTTCTGTCATTTCAAGAAATGAATTAATAAGAATAAAAGAAGAAAGCATCAACCGTAAAGAAATGGGGATTTGTGGTGGAGCCAAGTCAAACTTTCTCCTTTATAAGGTCCCGCAACCCCTTATTTATATTCTGGAGAGACATAATCTCATTGCTGATCTTCATAAGAGCAGTGTGCTTTGATAAGTTGGGCAAACCTTCTTTATTAATCATAGCCCGTTTGGACTTCTTGCCGTTAACAAGTTGGTTGGGGGTATTATTGCAATTTTCAGCATGTTTCCGATACTCTTCCACGTTGACTACGAGTCTCAAGCATCGCTCGTATGCTAACTTGCACAACTTACGCCTTCTTTGCTCAGAATTAGAATGGTTCAAACGCTTCTGTTCCAATGTGAGTAATGGCTTTGAAACTGGATGCTTGCGTTTCTTGCGCGAGGAAGATTCATCTTCTCCGTCGTTGGAGTCCGATTCTTCATCATCATCATCATCATCAGATTGCAGACTACTCTCACCCTCAAGTTTGCGCTTCTGGGGCCTCGTTGAATGGGATAAATCATTTGGTATTCCCCTATCCGAGACATCTCGAGAATACAGACCACTGAGCGAATGTCTCGATTGCAGGGGAGTATGCAATTGAATATTTTCACTTACCACAGATTCTGAGCCCGAAATGGAATGTTGCAACTTTTCATGGTCATCCGAGTTACCACTTGTGGATTTTAGGGGATCAGACGCAGTTCCTGCAAACACTTCCGTGAGTTCTCGCTTTAATTGGTAGGTATCCCCTGTATAATCCAGAACTACTTGAGGAGCATAAGCCTCCAGTTTGGGGATGGTATGGCCATGATAGTACGGTTTCTGTATGTTGGTATCCATTGTCTGCATTTGTGGTTTCATGGTATGCAAGTCGTAGAGGTTATTCAACTCTTTGAATTGTCGTTGCATACTTTTTGCATTATTCGCAGTAGGATATAAACTCAAGGGATCTTGGAAATTGGAATCAAATAAGTTATCCAAAAACTTCTCCAAAGCGTTGGACTCCATATTAGAAAAGAATTGGTCTTCTTCGTCACAATTGGTTTGTTTGTTCGGAACTAATGAATGCTCTCCAGAATTGCTTCCAAAGTTATTATTAATATGGTATGCATTCAAGTCCTGTGCGTTATTCATCGTGGTGGGGTCAGAAGATAGTGGTTTTTTTGCTCGGGAATCCTCTGGAGTAAATTGAAGACGGCTTGAATCCACGAACGACGGTAACAGAGGCGATCCGAAGGAATAACTCTTATTGACTGTTGAAACTGAAGATGGTAACTTACTTTGTTCTTGTTTAACTTCCATTGTATTAACAACCCTTCTGCTTACTTGTGCACTCGAACTTGCATTTGCATTTGCAGCAGCTTCAGCAGCTGCCTTGGCTGCAGCAGCAGCAGCATTTCCTGAAAGGATCTGCGATCGGTGAGCTTCAAATGCACTGTTATCCATATTTGACTTGTGCAGATCATGGCCCTGTGAGTAGTTCAGATGGCGATATCTAAATGCTTCAGACGATGTATTGGGTACGTATTGCTGATCTTGAAGACTTATATCCAGACTGTTTTTGCTGTTTACCAAACGTTGTTGAGTAAAGTTCTGGTTATTCAAATTGGTGACGTACTGCTGATTTAGAAGCTGCACTTGTTCTAGCTGCTCTATGCCATTGATGACATTTGTGTGCTGCAAGTTGGTGTACATGTTGTAGGCTTCTTCAAAATCTAGATCAAAAGAGTCTGAGTCCAAATACTTATCGAAGATAGAGTCGAAGGCAGCCCTAGGTTTAGGCTGCTGCTTGGCAGGTGGAATTGCCATAGCTGTTGTTGCACTCATTGAGGGATTGGAAGATCGCTTATCTGGTTTAATTTCAGTCAAAGGAAGTGATGTGTTGATGTTATTATTATTATTATTATTGATACTATCGGGAATTTTCTGATCTGAAGTGATACTGTTCTGCGTTTTCTGGTAGCCGTTAATAGTGATATGCTGTGATGACTGTACTTTGGGAGACGCCGCCGAATTGCCTGGGTTGACTGTCGAGGGAGAAGGAGCAACGGCTGATACCTTTGTATTCATTTTAAGAAAAAAGAATAAGATTACTCGTGCATCAAATTCAAGAGGGGTTCCAATGGTATAAATAAGAACAGGATCAATATTATTATTAATAATAATAATACTTCTTCAAGTCCCGAATAATTCCAATCAATTCAGCACAATTTCCAAGGGAGACAATGACGCCAGCAGTAGTGAATGCAATGAATATAGCCGTTGTGGACGAACGATGCAAAAGGAATCTGCCACAAGTTGAATTCACTCCTGCTAATAATGATAAGGGGCTAATGAATGTGTGCGTCAACTTTCCACGCCAAAATGATGAGTTCCAAGCAACCTCCTAATCAGGAAATTTCTTCTCCTTCCTCTCGCTTTATCTTGACGTGGAAATATCGCCGCTCAGGTACAATCAGTGGCTGGGAAGAGGTGCGCCAAAATGCACAGTTCTGTGGGGATGATTTGGAGTAATTGGTATTTTCGGAGAATCAGTAAACCAGTGCTGACCACTTTTGCCGTCTGTCGTTTTTTGTGAGGATCGTAAAGCGCAAAAGTCCTGGTACCATTAATCCCCTTTATCGGTCTAGGCCTTTCTCCCTTTACGGATGGGAGCGGGCAAATGCTTCGATTGCACTATTGCTTTGTTCCCAGTAGTTTTTCGCCCTAGAACGAAAAAAGATCCACCGGATGAAGAACAAAATTCTGGGGTCAGGACACGAGAAAGAAACGACATGAATTTCCCGTTTCAGTAAAGACATTGGTGCAGGTCCGATCCTTGCATGTGATAAGCCCGCGGTCAAGTCTATGCATTCCGATCATGCACGCCATGTAAGGATTGTGGTTCAGAGCTGATGCATGGATGCGCAGTACAGAAGGTCAGATGTGGGGGGTTGGAACTTCTTCGACAAACAATAAAAGCATAACAATTTTGTATAGAAACTGGAGCACCAACATAGATCCTTGAGTGTAGAGATGTGTTTGATTATATCTGGCATTTTTCCTCTGAGAGATTCTGTGTACCAATGTGTATCTGTGAATGAAAAGGCATCTCTCAAAATGACATTTTTTGCACCCAAATTCGGCTATACCACTAGAGCTAGCTCCCTACTTAAGGCCCTAACACCTCTTATTTTCTCGCTTTATCGTTACACAACCACTGGTCATCAACTTACTGCGCTACATGTCTTTGCCGAATGCTACATCCATTGCATTACTTGCGGAGTATGAAAGCTTTCGTTCGTTCTCGCTTAATAAGGCAAGTGCTTGGGATTGCCATGCGCTGAACAATATCAGGTCGAACATGCATTAGTCAGCCCACTTTTCCACCTGAATGGCTCCTATACGTCAATCTGGACTTGAAGTTGTTTGTAACTGAAATATTACTGGGGACCCTATCATTCAGACATTAACCTGCGCTATTCAGCTTTTCCCCTTTCTGTTTCTGAGAGGTCATAATCCAATAACTGGAAACGTCCTATTCAAGAGTTTAGTTGATACCCCTGATTTGATTCCCGGACAAATCCGTCATTAATCCGTTGTCTCTTCAACTTCTTACGTTTTCCCATCTCCGAAATTCACGTATGCACGCGAGGACATTATACGCATTTAATTACAGGTGGGGGCATATATTTGTACTTTTCTGATAAATATTGAATACCCGAAACTTGTTCGTTCCGGACTTTTCTGTCACTAAGAGCAAATCGCTTGCTTCACACCTAATAACACATAATGAAATCCATTGAGTATGGTTTTTGGGAGTGATCATAACATTACAATAATGGATATAATCGAAATATTCAAAGCATTGATCCTACACTCATTCTTATCACTAGGAGTTCCATTATAGCGATATATAGTAAAGTCGGCGATCTGTGCCAATTGACAGTTCATACAAACTTGTGCCATCTCCAGAACGTCTGTCCCGGATTAACATATTCCCTATCGTTCGTCTTGAATGTTCCATCACTAGTAGCCCACATAACGTGGATCATAAAGAGATAGTCTTCAAGGTTAAAGTTACCATTGGTCCATCTTTTGTTGGCTTCTGCCAATGCTTGCTCTTTCGACATGTGAATCGCATTCAACGTGGTATGAGTAGTGTTCTCATACTCTCTCACTGCGTCCTTGGTGCTTACCTGGTCAGACTCCACGTAGATGTCGTTGGGTAAGTCGCCTGGGTCTCTAGACTCGGCCAACGATGCTATGACGTAGGCGATATCTTGGGCCTCAGTTACCGAAACTTTGTGATCCTCATCACCAATATAGGTGACTGTTTTGTGGTCGGCATCTATGCCCATGGGATCTCTAAATGAGGAAAGTAACTGCCTTGTTATAACCAATCCGGTGTGGATAGAAACTGTCTTTATTCCAGCCTTTCTGACCGCTGATATGTGGGCTTCGGAGGGGTTGGGCATCTGGGGAAGATCCTTGCTGTGCATCCAGAACTCAAACTCGTATGTGGAGGGGATGTACAAGTGAGGTTTTGCGTCAACAACGAACTGTGTAAGTAGACTGTACTCTTGGCCGCCGGAAGTGGGAGGAACGATCAATGTTGACACTATAACGTCTATACCCTTGAGAATAGATTCCATCTGCTTACGGTTGCCTTCCTCCAAGGGAAGATGAATATACTGGATGTTTCCGTTAGGAATCGAAGGGATATCCTCGTCCACTATGACTTTGACTGGGAACTTGAAGTTAGAGCAGAATACAGGGTCTGTGAGTGCCTCTAGAATAGGAATACCACTGTGGTGGCCAAAGACGGCTATTGACTTCATGATGGTGTTTAGTGATGTTTTGTATGTTTGGGCGCAACGTGGTTAACTGCCATTACTTGTTATTAAGTAGTGCTTAGTAGTAATATATACTATGTACGAGTGGAAACTCCAGTCACGCTGGATCCAGAAGCTGGTTTCCCTGTTAGTGTTTACACCCCTCAGTTCTACGACTGCATTGGTAGAAAGCGAAAACATTGAAAAGCATTTAAAAAGAAAGAGTGACTGTTGCCTTTCTTTGCTAAGAAGCACTGCCCCACTTTATAAGTTTAGGGAATTGCTCTGGAGTCACGACAACCAGAAATACTCCTCAAGAAAAAGGATACCGTTTCTGAGATACTAAGAGTGGTTTCCAAATTAGAGATTGGACTTAGCAGACTAGACTCCAACTTAGCATAACTTAGAATAACGGCTTATACCTTCAACAGAACACAACAGAACACAAGAGTAACATTGCAGCATATTTAATAAATTTGTAGACATTATTGTACGCATTAATTTTTATCCATTATTGCACATATTAATGCACACATTCTTGAACAGGTTATTGTACAGCATATAAATGTTATTGTGCACATTATGACGTACGTATATGACTCGTTACATGTGTGTCCATTCCCAAAGCTCACCGTTAGGGTTCACCAAGCTGTTGCCGCTTTTGTCCACAGTGACAACGTAAGGTTCCAAAGAAGCAATCGCTGCCAAGTAGTAATAAAAGTTGGCGGGGTTGAACCCTTGACTCCACACGTTTTTTGCTTTTTCAAGGGCGTCTTCTCTGGAAACCACATTTGGCTTCAAATGGGTATTATTTGCCTGCTCCCACTTTTGTATAACGTATCCGATGGTAGTTCTACCTCCTTCGATGTAGAAATCGTCGGGGATATCCTTCACATCAAGACAAACCAACCGAGATACAGCTCTGGCAACGTCTTTGGTAGAAGTGTAGGAAAGAGGGTGATTGAGATTCTCAACCACCTCAATTGTGCCTGTCTTGGTATCTGCGCCCAAGTAGTCGATAATCTCGGTGAGCCAGACATCGTCGTAGAGAGCTCCGTTCCAAACGTTGACCGCCTTAATTCCAAGATCTCGGACCCTCTGCACATGCTGGAGCAAATGCTCAATTATCCCAGGGAAGAGTCGACTCTTGTGTAGCATATGGCCAAAGATAGGGGTAACATATACTTTTGGCTTGGACAATGCAAGAACTTTGGTGGTTGTATCCAATATCTGCGGTCCTCTTCTCAAACTGACCAAGTTGATCACAACATCCACGTCCTTTAACTCTTCTGCGAGGGTAGAAATGTGTTCCGCAGCGAGAGGAACATGAACATATGCGATTTTGTCGGTGGAATCGAGTTTCTTAGAAGTGAAAGCCTTCACCGGAAACTGGAAGCCTGCGGCCAATGCTGGCGATGTGATTGCATCGAGAAATGGTTGGCCCAAGGTTCCTCCGATACCTAAAAGGGCAACTGACACTTTCGACATTGTTTGACGTGAATACTTAGTTAATTGGCTGGATGAGAAGCTACAAGTGAGTAAATACGGGGTATATCCAGATAATTAACTCTTTTACTAAATTCAGACTACAATCCCTGTTTTATACCCCAGTTTTAACTCTGAATAATGTCCCCCCAGACTAGAATAGTGCACGCGGCAACTTACTAATTTGTAGCAAATAAAGGAGTACCTGTTGTAACTGGGTATGTGGGCTTACCGGGCATGGTAGCACACAGTTTCAGTGAATGACGGTCACATTGAGTTATTCATAGCTTAGAAGTACACTATACTGTTTGTGTAAGGGAAGATGATAAAGGGAATAAAGCAATTACAAAAATTCCGGACTAAAAGGTTTCTCTACACCTTCTTCTGTCAATCTATTCCAAAATATGTAAAGAACAAGCTCGTATTCTTTTCAAATTAGCGTATGCGTATATGATGTAGTATATACCATCTACAATCGGCACCGATTCCTCATCCCTTTATTATATATAATACATACTTAGAGTAACTCATGATTTCGAAAAATCATTATTAAGCAAAATCTCCAACGATTGGTAATTAATCTTCTTCGAAAAGGCCTTCTTTGAAATCATTAGCTTGGCACTATCAACAGCAGATAAAGGCTGACCAGTTTTCTCGTCCAACCCTATCTCATGCATTGCATCCGATACACCCATTTTATCCATGGACTCTTCGTCAAATCCTCCTCCCCTCTTTCTGTTTTGCCTTCTCCTTTTCCGTGCTGATCCGCTTGTATTTCCTGTCAACTCATCGGCTTCCTCCTTCAATTTTCGTTTTTCCTGTTCGATCAAGTAGTCGTGGTTTAATCCAATCCAGAGTTGTTCTTTCACCTTCTGCTCTTCCGGTCCAAGAATAAATATTTCCAATTCGGTGTCATCGATATCGTCGAATTCTGCACTGTCAGAAACTTTGGCCAAAATGTCCTCCGTTTTTGGTAAGTGTTTAAGCAAATTACGAGGACGATTCATATCAAAAACTTCTTCATAATTTCTCGGATCTTGCGCATCAGATGGTGCGGTATACATCGCATTCTCCCCTTTTTTGCGGTGTCGGCGAACGATGTCCTGTAACTGTTTCATTATTTCGTTTTCAGTCAAGTCACAATCCATCAAAATAGATCTTAAAAGTTTGTCCTTCTCTGTCATTTCTGACTCCACTACAGGTTCTGGTATTTGCGTACTGTTGGCATCTGCGCTTTCACCCGTTGACTCGTCGCCTTCTTCTGAAACAAAGAGCTCACGTCTTCTTCTCAATCGAGATTCTCTGGTACTATTATTATTGGGAGTCCCTCCCTGTTCCAGATTTTCGTCTTCCAGATATTCAGCACCATCCCTATTACTTTGTAAGTTCTCGCCACCCCCTATTTCGTCCTGACTACTTTCGTTTGCATCCGAAGCTTCGGGCAGTTTCAAACGGTTCATCTGATACAACTGTTGGAACTTTTGGAGTCTTTCTTCCTTATCAGTGATAGATTTCTTGATCTTCGTCGCCGTGTCAACTTTTTTATCAAACGATGGAGGATTAGCACGTTCCACTACTGCAGATGACCGGAAGTTCTGAACGGACATTTCTGCAGCCTTTGTCTTCTTGAATTCGTTTAATCTTCTCTGTAAAGTGTCCTCACCGACATGTGCCACTGCCACGATTTCAGCATGGCTTCTTCTGAAATTGTTCATACGGGCTGCGAGCATGACACACGCACCAGCAATACCAGCCGGTCTTCTACCTTCGTGGATCCAGTCGTTATTCATTCTCTGGGCCAATTTTACTGCATCTTTGATGACCTTAGAAGTCTTATCTCCAAACTCTAATTTTTCAGCAAAGTGTTGGATAAACAACGAAGGATCCGCCAACGGCAACTGCGAAATGTTCAATGCCTTAACCATCTTCAAGAAAGTAGCACCCAACGAAAACACCGAGATCTGCAATCTCGAACTGAAATCAATAAGCATATGCTGTGTCTTCTCCTTTCTACACGCAACATAAAGACAAGTGGCATAAACATTTTGGGACCGTCTACCTTGGACAAAATTCTGTGTCAACGCAAGTTCAAACCATTGTCCCGCTGCCTCGGCTATACGGTCAGGAATATGCATGGCTCCAGCAACTCTTCTGATCTTCCGCTTCCCATTAGACAACGTCTGCTCTCGACTCTCTAACCCATTCAGTCTGCCACCAAATGTGGCCCGAAGCTGGTCGTGGCCAAGCATGCTACCCTGAACAACGGCAGCACCGGCGGCTGACTCTCCAAACTGCACTTCGCTGACTATGGGGTTCTCTAGCTGCACCATACCACAGTTGGAACAGGTGAGGTCTCCAGAGTTTGAGTTTCTGTCAACTATGAACGTGCTCCCGTGGCAGGAGGAGCACTTCATCTCTCTGCTGGTGGCACTCATGGTGGATGGATATACCTAAGTCTTGTGGTTACCGTAGAATGTATTATAGTATAGAAGCCGTATACATAAGTTTGTATGAGAGATTTATGAGAGAAGAGAAGAGACCAAATCAAAAGTGGCTCCCTATTTTTTTCCACCCTTGAGAATCTTTTTCCCCTCTCGTTTCCCAACCAGCAGACGTACGGGCGGAAGGTTACTGCGACCAGGTTCGAGCCGGACGCAGAGCAAAGTCTTGCATAATCTTTAATCATCACGTGACCTGAGATAAGGCTATCCCCGTAATAAATATGGGTTTCTATTTAATCCACAGTTTACGTCATCAACGATCATGGCGTACCCACCGTTTGCAAATTATCATATGTATATATAGACAAAACCCTTTACAGTGCAAAAATGTCAGTTGCAGGGAACTTGCGGACCCCTGGTGCCTACTTCCAACCAAATCTAAGCCAGTCTTCTTCACCCATTGGAACTCCTTCTGTTCGCAGCATTCCCACCAGTCCATCTTCAATGCAATCCTTCAGACTTTCCGGGCAAGAGTCCTCTTTGTTGCAGTCGGAAGTCGACCCTGAGGCCAACAAGAAGAAGGACCGTCTGGTTCTATCGAACTTTCCCTTTACCTTGGTGTTTGATATTACTACGTCAGAGCCTCGGGATGTACTCCAATCGGAAAGAACTACATTGGTGTTTGTGCGGTTTGCTACTTCGCTATTCTTCACTGCGTTGGGAATAATGTACAATTTCAAGCTCAGAACTGACGCTGTGGAGACTAAAAATAGCAAAGAGCAGAAGAGGTATAACCAGAGGTCTTTATTTTCCACTATAGTTTCCTACGTATTAATGGCATTGGCTTTGGCTACTTTGATCATCAGTTGGATTAACTACTTCACTACGGTGCGGCACTATGCGAATAACAAGATATACACCTACAGTTTTAATAACTTTTCGACAGTTGTGGTCGTCACGGCAGTGGTTATCACACTTATAGGCATTTGCATTGCGTTGATTGTGGAAAGCGTGCTTGAGGGATAGTGGATTGTTTTATGGGAGAAAGATGTGTGAATTAATATGAATAATCGCTGGTACAGTTTGGAAGATATTAATGTGGAATATTAATATTTCACTGCAGAGGACACACAACTTACGCTATCATGCAATGCTGATGTAGGGTAGATCTGATTTGATATGCTGTAGTTTAATATTCTTTACAGAGTTGCACTAGGCTGTGCAGTAATAGGAAATACGGTTTAGAAAAGTCTGGGTATTGATTATCATATATTGAAAGGGTTCAGAATAAAGGTATATTTGGTACCAGAATTTTTATTTAAAAATGAATATAACAATTTTTACAATCGTAATATTAGTATGTAATAATTTAAAAGCATGCAAGTAGGCTCATGTATGAATAATGCCGTACTATTCTCCAATATATTACATTGATGCTATTCACAGCAGAAACTTTCTCTGTTCATGCGCAGTATTCACTCCTTGGATACCTTTTTTGTTCCTTTTTTCATCTTCTGGGGCTTGGAGACTCTGTTCTTATCCAATCCATGTTTCTTCTGGTTAATTCTCTTTCTCTCTCCGAAATTCTCCTTTTCCATCTCCAGATGAGCCTCTCTCTTTGCTGCAGTAGTGATATTCAAAGAATCTCTGATTACATTGTCGTCCTCAACTCCTTCCAACAAGTCCATCTTCATATTTATTCTCTCCTCAATGGAATGCACTCTGTCAATATCCTTTTCTGTGACCATAGACACAGCATCACCCTTTCTACCTGCTCTTGCGGTTCTACCGACTCTGTGGATAAAATCATCGGGATCAGCAGGAATATCGAAGTTTATTACCAAATCAACTGAAGGAATATCCAACCCTCTGGAAGCAACATCGGTTGCGATAAGTATGGAAGCAGCTCCGGCCTTGAATCTATGCAAGGAGTTGGTTCTTTCTGTCTGAGGCATTTCTGAATGCAAGGATGCCACTCGGAACTCTAATTTTCTAAGTGTTCTTCGAAGTATTTCTGCGGTTCTTGTTCTGTTAACAAAAATGACAGAAGTGGATTTCTCGTACTTTTGTAGCTTTAAGATACTGTGTAAATAGGCCTCCTTCACATATGATGGAAGAAATACGTAGTAAACCAGTAAGGTAGAGGGAATAGCCACCTTATCAACAGTTTCAACCTCGTGAATAAATACCGGAAGCTTTCCCTCGGCCACAGGCTTATCCTTCAAAGCACGAATGGCATCTGTTACCGTGGCTGTGAACAAAAGTGTCTGTCTCTTCTCGGGAGCTGGCAATACCTTAAAACATCTATCTAAGTCACTGCTGAAACTGTTACTCAATAGTCTATCTGCTTCATCGAGTACAAGGAATTTGACTCTTCTAAGACCAGCAATGGCTTCTTCTCCACTATTTAAAATATGATCTGCCAATCTTCCCGGAGTGGCAATCACAAAATGAGGTCTTTTGGAGAGCTCTAATGCTTGTTTAACGATATCTTCACCTCCCACAATCACAGCCACTTTGACATTGGCATTAGCTCCGAGGGCTGCAAACTGCTCTGCTATTTGAAGGGCCAATTCTCTAGTGGGGGTCAAAATCAACCCGAAAATCCCAAATGGATTCTCTGACCATTTCGTCAACATAGGTCCAGCAAATGCTATAGTCTTACCACTACCTGTTTTGGCTCCTCCTACGCAATCTCTACCTTCAAGTACTGCTGGGATACATGCGGTCTGAATTTGCGTGGGAGTGTATATTTTCATCGCCTCGAGTGACTCCACGAGCCACCTTGACACACCCAATCCTTTGAAACTCATATTAGACGGACCGTGGAAGATATAGTGGTACTGTTGGTTGGAGAATAAATGTAGGTGTATAAGCTCATCTCATCGCGGTCGGTTAATTTGAGTCGGTATTTTTGGGTCACGTGCTCTCGGCTATAAAGCCTGCCTGTTTCGGCTGCTAATAGAACTTGTGTGTTGTATTAAGAGGTATCAGTATTTCTTATTGGTAATTTATGGATTGATTGTATACTTATGGAATCATGGAATCATATATGGTTAGTATTTTTTGCTGAATAATTGGTGATTCTGGTGCATAGGAGCAATTTTGACCGAGTAATTCAAATCACTAACTTTTGTGACTTTAATCATTCACTTAACAGTGATCTCCAAAACGACTACTATTAGAGAAGACGCTATTAAAGTAAATGTAAAAGATCGGCTCAGGATTAGGGAATAATTGAAAAGAATATAATACGCTGTTTCATAGATTAACTGATTAGAATAGAAATGCTAATATCCCCCAGAATATGCACCATGTCTTAAAGAAGCGAAAACAGAAAGAAGCAAACACAGGAAGTGGGAAATATATAGGAACTATATTCTCGAGCCTTATTATTGATTCTTATGCGTTTTTTAAATACTTTTCGGTGAGCATTCGGTAGCAGTGAATGGATGCAATATGATCGCACGTATAAGGCAACATGAATCATTAATGAATTAGCTCGTAGAAAAGAGCTCTTTCATCTACACCCATTTACAATCACTTACCTTAAACCAACCTCTTATACTATTCCCATAGTGTAGCATACAGCTTAAAGTAGCGATAAATTAATCTCCAAAGAATCCTCTAAGTTAGAAACTACGTTATCACCAAAGTCGTGTGTCGCCGATTTTTCAAAAAGGTATATATCTTGTTCCCCAGATTATACAACTTGAACCGTTCTTTACCGCTCATAAGTCCTTTATACAGCATGCTATGCATCCGACACTTATGCCGGCGCGATGTTTACCTTCGTAAGTTTGCACCCACTCGATTGATACATTTATCAACCGTCTTGAAGAGCAAGACTTGGCTCGATGAGCTTGAGCCTGAATCAAAACCAGAAGATTCTGCTGATACTCAAACGCTGATAAATTACATAATCCACACAGATAAGAAGCCTGATTCTGTGGCACGCACTGTTGGACCACTTCTGGGGGTCGATTTGGGTGAAGATGAAGAGGGAATAAGCTCTACGTTAGTGTCTTTGAAGAGCTACTTTGCAGGTAACGAGCACCACACGCACCAGGTATTTCTCGGGGCTAATATGAAATACAAACAGGGAAAAAAGGCGGAGCAGCGGACTTTTGAGGACTTGAAGTTGCTTAGACTTAAGAGTGGTAACGGTGGTAATGGCTGTGTTTCATTTTTCCGAGACGCCTTTAGACCGGTGGGACCGCCGGATGGAGGAGACGGAGGCGAAGGTGGAAACGTCTATGTGCAAGTGGTTGAGCATGTGAATTCTTTGCATCGCCTCAAACGAAGTTACGTGGCTTCCAATGGGTATCCCGGCACAGGAAAGCAATTGGACGGGAAACGAGGCCAGGACATTATCTTGGAGGTTCCCGTAGGTACTACGATGCGATGGATTCCTGATCCCATTATTCTCCGCAAGATTTTGAAGGAGAAAGCTATTGATGACGTCAGCTTGGAGATAAAGACTGTTGGAGATGAAGTACAGTTTCTCAGGGACTCTTTCAAAGTGGGGCATGGGTGGAAGTTTACAGAGTTCGATGAAGAATACTATCGTGAAAGAGATTTCTTCCAGGATTTGAACAAAAAGGTGATGGAATATGATCAGGAGATTATCAATGAGGAGCTCTTTTACGATAAGTTCCCCCTTCTTGGTTTTGACTTCAACGAACCCACCAAAGAGCCTCTATTAATCTTACGTGGTGGAAAGGGAGGAATGGGAAATATGCATTTTTTGACTAAAGATATCAGAAACCCTCGTTTTTGCAAGCAAGGCAGAGCCGGATTGACGGAGTTTTTCCTTTTGGAATTGAAGTTGATTGCGGATTTGGGGCTTGTGGGGCTTCCTAATGCTGGGAAATCTACTCTTTTACGGGCTATTTCCAAGGCTAGGCCTCGTGTGGGCCATTGGGAGTTCACTACGTTACAACCTACAATTGGAACTATTTTCACCACTATCGACAAGGACCCATTCACGGTAGCAGACATTCCTGGTATTATTAAAGGAGCTTCGAATAACAAGGGTATGGGGTTGGATTTCTTGCGACACATTGAGCGTTCGGGAGGACTTGTGTTTGTGGTTTCGTTGGAGACAAAGAATCCTGTTTCTGATCTCAATGTGTTGATTGACGAGGTGGGGGCCAGCAGAATGAAAGATAAACGGATTCTTGTCGTGGCTACCAAGGCAGACTTAACTGAAAATGGTCAATTATATCACGAACTCAAAGAGTATGTGGAGAAGAAGGAATGGAAGATAGTGCCTGTATGTGCGCCTGAGGGTCATAACATTGAGAAATGTATCAAGATGATGAGTGAAGCAGCGCTGGGTTAGCAGCGTAGTATATGCTGTTGTATTTGATAACAATGTGATACTCTGTAAATAGTCAGGAACGGCATTAATGCCTTAATCTAAGAAACAACAACTCATGCATAGCATAGAAGGGGTATAAATTCAGTATCTCAAAATTTGATATCAATAAAAGTTATGAATCGATATTTTACTATAGTTGTGGTATATTGTGATATTTAGTAGTGATACATCAGCTATTCATTAGAATTACATTATTGTGGTAGAACAATGCTGATACTAAAGGCACACGAATATTTATTATAATATATGTAAGCCGGTGAATTCTGTTCTATAGCTGGAGTGATAATGTTACTGCGTTGAAAAATACCAATCAAATCCAGCTTAACAATGGCATTATCTTCATTATCTCCATTAGAATTGACACTAATAGTAATCTCATCCATTAGGATTGCATTGTTGTATTAGAATAATGTATAATGATAATATCAATGATTAGAATATAGTATAGCAATGGTTTGACTTATTTTAGTTAAAGCAATAAATTCCTCACTATAATGATCATGATTTTGTAATTTGATGATAACACCATCAAAAGTAGATTATTGTAAGAGAATTGTAGTAATAATCTCAGGTACACTCATTCAAATGCGAAACTTTCATTGCTCATAATTACATCTTCAATATAATCATTCAATGGGAAGTAATTAATTCCCTTTCTTAGTTTAAGTAACATTAGCAACCATTAGTATTAACTAACTCTATCAAATGCAACTTGGCCCCACAACTTACAATTACACCCCTGATGTGCTCTATGTTCATTCAATGGTATAGAGTGTGGAACACGTAATAAATAATCATGAATATATTGCATAAATGGAAAATGTGTCCATTATAACAATGTCATTATTAAAATAATAATGCCTATGACATAAATGCGTACAATAATACTTACGATATATTGTACAAACTGAAGATATCAGAACTAGATTACTCGTTACAAGATACCTAAAATCCAATAACATCGCCATTTAGACATATTAATATATGTCACATTGGGAAGATGGAAGATACTTACTGCGACGAGTAGTTAAGTGAATGGCTCACTAAAGCTACCGTACTAGTGTGTACCTGATACCCTGAAGAAGAACACATACACATTATAGAATAGAGAATAGTGAGCCTGCGTAGTATGAGGCTGATTTTTTCGAGACCAGATTGTCTAATAGGCAATCCACTAATGTCTGGTTTATAATAGGCCTAATAATGTAGCTATATACCTATACTACTTTAATTCATATACTATATAAAATAATCTGTATAGATTTGGCACTGCGAAAAATTAATTCACAGTACAAATAAATCACATTAGCAAAGACTCAGCAAACTCGACAGTTGTACTAGTAAGTCCATAAATAAATAGACCCTAGTGCTTCATTAATAAGACAAGTTCACCAAGAGTCTATATTCACCCCACTATCGCCATATTATACTTGTTTATCCTACACGTATTATAATATCTACCTGATAGCCAAGCTATGACTCCAATAGAAGTTTTGCAACAGGTTTCCAGCCATCTCTGCCAGCAATTGCACCAGGCCTCAGCCTTCGAAGAAGACTTGGCGCTTCTAGGCGAAGTGGTCAAGGAAACTAGTCAATCAGATGCGGCGAGAGTCAAGTTGGCCACGAATCCCAAGTTTGGCGAAATCGTTACCAGAGTATTGGAAAATAAGCATCTGGTCTACGCAGAAGAACCAATGGCTACCTGGTATTTGCGAACCCTCAGGGGGTTTTTACTCTGTGTGCGTAACGTGGTGATGAAGATCGCCATAGAGAACTCGCTAGCATTTTTCAGTTTGACTCAGTTCACTGCAATCTACGCATCCCACACATTTGCGTCCCAAGTGGTGGCAGTGTATGCTGAAATATTGGCGAATAACGTTAAGGCCAAAGACGAGATGTTGGCCGTGTTATTAGGGCTTGTAACTTTGGACCAAATACAGACTTTGGATGAGAAGCAGATCTTTCCAGTGCTTGTATTTGCCGAGAGATTGCTCCAAAACTCAGAAACAGTGTATTCTCTACTTTCTGAAGAGATCAATGCACCTATAATCTGGTTTTTGGTGCACCAGTTGGAGAAGGCACAAGATTCTAGTGCTGCAGAGGGTATTTTGGTCAGTATATTGCAATTAATAGTATCGCATGAGAGTTATGGTAAATTTCTCCAACGAGAATGCACTCAAGATGCCAAATTGCTCGAAATAATGAGGGCCAATCGGTTGATAGTTACATCTTCTGACCAATGGGATAACTACCAGGTGTCTGCCATATTATCGTGGTTATATGAATATTTTAAAGTGTACAGTGAAGAATCCATAGTTTTGCTTTCAAGCGAAGATCACAACCCTGCAAGAATACAATATGTTCATGCTCTTTTGGTGGTGGTATTGGACAGTATTTCAGATATGGGCAAACTCAATGCTGCACGTCAGTTTCTAGAACACTACAAGGCAATGGACCAGATAATTCCACTTTTGAGAGTGGTTCACGAACAGGTCGAACGTAAGACGTTGAAGCCAAGAAAGATAGAGGAGGATACGTCAACTACTGTTACTCAGAAGGAGTTCCCCGAAGTAAAGAATTTCCTCATTGAGTTGATAACCTATATGGCCCATGAGTCGTTTGAAATGCAAGAAAAGGTAAGAGAAATGCATGGGTTGGAAGTGGTATTATCAAGTTGCATAATTGACGATAATAATCCGTACATGAAGGAAAGAGCCATAGTGTGTCTCAAAACGTTGCTTCAGAATAATGCCGGCAATCAAAAATTCGTCGCCGAGTTGGAGGCTCAAGGCACAGCGGACGATAGCGCATTGCGTGAAATGGGATATGAAGTGGAAATAGTGGATGGTAAGGTGCAGGTGAAGAAGAAGAAGTAAAGTCAGTAAAATGTTAATGAAAATGGTATTGTTCTTGTTGCGTTGGGTTGTATATTAATTAAGCTTCTAAGTGAATAATAATGTTTGTCGATGGATTTACAACTTGTTCAATTCTTCGACAATAGCAGCCTTAACCTTGTCGATAGAGGCTTCGTCAATCAACTTTATTCTCTTTTCCTTGGTGGACAAGGCTTTCAATTCAGCTGGTAAAACGTCCTTTTCAAAGGAGTAGCCTTCGAAACTATCCAATGCCTTGTTGACAACATCGGAGAACTTGGCTGGGTGTGCGGTGGACAAGGAGATGTATCTGACATTAGGATCAGTTTCCTTAGCGATGTTTCTAAAAGTGGTTTGAACACCGACGGCGGTGTGAGGGTCAACGACATAGTTTTCGGGGTTTTCTTCGTAGACTTGCTTGATTGTTTGGACGGTGACTTCATCAGTCACACATTCAGAGTCAAAGTCTTTTCTGGCAGCTTCGACAACGGCTTGAGGAGCAGTGACAGAGCCAGTTTCTTTCAATTTCTGCATCCAAGTGTTCAAGATTTCACCGGCCTTGTTGTCGTTGCCCTCGGCAATGGTGTCTCTGATCAAATACCACAACAATCTTTCAAAGTTGGAGGAGATCAAAATGTCCATGGCTGGGGAGTATGTGGCCTTGACCTCCTTAACGATGGCTTCTGGAGCAAACTTTTCGTAAGTACCTGACTTCAAGAATCTGTCCAAGATGTTATTTTCGTTGGTTGCAATGATCAACTTGTCGATGGGCAAGCCCATTTCCTTGGCGTAGTAACCGGCCAAAATGTCACCGAAGTTACCGGAGGGAACAACGAATCTGACCTTAGAATTGTCACCCTCGGCCTTCAACAATTGGAAGTATGAGTAGTAGTAGTAGGTCATCTGGGCCAAGATACGAGCCCAGTTGATTGAGTTCACAGCTCCAACGTGATACTTGCTGTTGAACTCGGCATCACCAAAGATCTGCTTGACAATGTCCTGGCAATCGTCGAAAGTACCCTTGACAGACAAGGTGTGAACGTTCTTGTCTTCAACGGTGGTCATCTGTTCTTCCTGGATAGGCGAGATTCTGCCTGTGGGGTACAAGATGAAGACACTGACGTCCTTCTTGCCTCTCAACCCGTAGATGGCAGCAGAACCAGTGTCACCTGAAGTAGCACCGACCACGGTGATGGTGTCTCTGTCTTCAGTCTTACCGGCGTTCTTCCTGTTCAAGAAGAACTCAAACAAGTTCCCGACAAACTGCAATGCCACGTCCTTGAACGCATATGTGGGGCCGTGGAACAACTCCAAGAGGTACAACGATCTCTTGTGGTCGATCAACTTAATGGGTGTAACTTCCTTGTGTCTGAAGGAGGAGTACGACTTTTCCACCAAACTCTTCAAGTCGGCGTCGCCAACTTCCTTAGGGTCGATATACAACCGCATAATGTTGTATGCCAATTCCTGGAACGACAAGTCCTTCCAGCTGGCTATTTCTTCAGCAGACAACTTGGGGACTTGAGAGGGCAAGAACAACCCACCGTCGCGGGCCAAACCGGTCATCACCACATCCTCGAAGGACTTCTGCTGAGTCTCCAGAGAACGCGAAGATCTGTATGTAGTAGACATATTGGAGGGGGGTATCGTGGTGTGAGGCAAGTCTAAAATATAGCAAGGGCCAACACTGGGTGTAAACACTGGAAGTTTTGCTTTGCACGGTATTTGTAGGTCGTTTTATGCTAATTGTTACAGCCGGTATCTGAAAATTTTTCGATCGGGCCGGACACAGTAGATTAGAACGGCTTTTCTTGGGGGGTTACGTAAGGATTTAGTGGTTCGGGTGCAGGATATGCTACAATGAGAGAGGAAGTAAGAAGTAAGAGGGGAGTTGAGGACGATGTTTGCAGTTACTGGAGCACTAAAGAACCGTAGACTGGTGTTAGAGTAGGTGAGCTCACAATGCAATTCTATGTAAAGTAGTGTCATTGAATGTTATTTAATGTAATTAAATGCAATTCAATGTAATTCAATTGTGCTGTGGATCTTGTAAAGAGCAAAATGGAAAATACAATTTAGCATTTATCACTATGAATATTCTGGTTTCCTTCCATCAATGATTTCTCGGTTGAAAGTCTCTACGTTCTTCGCTCACTATACTTTCATGACTCTTCCTTGGTCATTGGGAGTTGCTTTGTTTTACTAGGTGGTCCTGAGTCATATTGATTAAGGCACGTGACCCTTATGACTCAACTTATTTCTTGTACTGGCGAAATGAATTTCTGGATCCACTTTTAGATCCACTTTTAGATCCACTTTTAGACCCAATTTCCTTTCTATCTCTCCCTTTCATGTTGTCTTTGTTACACCTCCACCCTAATCCGCCTTCGTGCAATATTGCAATCTCACTTAAACTGACAACTCGTCCACTCCAGCACCTACACTGACAACTCTTATACTTCAGCACATACACTGAGAACACTTACACTGGCAACACTTTTACTGACGTCACTCACACTGACAGCACTTATAACACTTATACTGACAATTATTGAGAACACTTACATTGATAAGCACAATTGCAATTGAATTATCCTTACTGAAATATGAATCGTTATCCATATCCCCTTAGTTATGTAACTGAAGACTCGTGGAATGTGTTGTAGTCTGCATCGTTGACTCGGGCCATCTATATGTCGTGAGTTCTCCTTCCCGATAAGAAGGTCTCGGGCTTATTCCACGTATTAGTGAAAAACAAAGTAGTGCAACCGCTCAATTTGAAAAGTGGAGTTTTTGTATGGCCCATATCCAGTGTGTGTTTTGAGAAAATGAATGAGTGCATAGTCAGTGAGTGTGTAGTAGATCAACCTGGAGGAGATCACAGTTAGTGATTGTGAGGTCATAGAAGTAGAAAAAGAAAATTGAAGAGTAGGTCTGGTGCCTCTTCATTCTGTGTGAGTTTGTGTGTGATTCTGGTGGCATTCCCCCCATTTGGTAGCTTAGTTCTAACGTGAATTTTCTGCTGAGTTTTTGATATTGACCTAAAGTGAAAATTTGTTACCTCGTCCAACTGAATTGTAGGTAATGTTAAAAAGACAGTTTATTCGGTCTTTGAGCAGATATGTGTACTCAGACCGGTATTTCCAACCTGTGATCACGCTGGGGGCGAAGGGCCTCGAGCGTCTAGATTTCCAAACAAACGACCACCTGCTAGAAAACCAGGTGTTCAAAAGCTCCAACGACGATACATTGCACAAGATAGTAGATGAGTTCTCCAAGACCTCCTCTGGTATACAGTTTCTGTTCGGATACGGTTCTGGAGTTTTCGAACAGAACGGGTACCTGCCCGACAAGACAGGTACTCAGATAGATCTAATTCATGTGGTGGAAGATGGCACCAAATTCCACCAAATCAATGTGGAAAAACACCGAGCCCACTATTCTGCCATGAAATATCTTCCGCCAACCTGGATAAATAGGTTGCAGAACTTGGGAGCTGGCATCTATTTCAATCCCTATGTCCAGATCCAGTCGTGCTTGGTGAAATATGGGGTAGTTTCCATGGAAAGGGCCATTACGGATTTGAGCGAGTGGAACTCTCTCTATTTGGCTGGCAGGCTCCAGAAACCTGTCAATTGCTTAGTTGACAACAGGACTATTCGGATATTGAACCAGTACAATCTCAAAAGTGCACTCAGTTTGGCTGTGTTATTGATGAAGGAACCTTTCTTCACAGAGAAACAATTGTACGAAACAATCACTCGTATATCGTATTTGGGGGACATCCGGTACATGCTTGGCGGAGAAAACCCAAACAAGGTAAAGAATATTGTGTCAAAGCAATTTGACAAGTTCCAAGTGCTCTATTCGCCACTCATGGACTATTTCATCGATAGACGATACTTGGTCCCCACAGGAGAAAAGAACTCGGTCAAGGAGTTCTACAAGAACCTCTCCAACGATGACCGCGTATACCTCATCAGCAAATTGCCCTTGCAGTTCCGGAAACAGTTGTACACGTACTATGTGGACAAGTCGATACGGGAAATAGCAAGAGATCCTCGATTACAGGACAATTTAGTGATAGTTATTCGGTCTATCGTTCGATGGCCGTCAGTGATTCAGCTGTTGAAGGGAATTGCAACCGCTGGACTCATCAAGTCGGCGCGGTACGCTGCAGAGAAGAAGTTGAAGGCGATGAAGGCATAAACGAGCCCCTTGTTCTTCTTTTGACTTATGTAAATTATTATTTTGTAAATAGCATCTATACATATTTATACATATATTCTATACACTCATGTGAACTATATATGTCACCAAAACAATCAAGTCCACTAATAGTGCAACTTTGATCTGCACCATCAGCTGGTTAATTCTGTGTGCTCTTTGAATGTGAAAGCGGCTTCAAAAGAAACAATAGGTTACGGTGGGATATCCGAATCCTCTAATTTGCTTGACACTCCTGTTAGTTCAAATGATGGTATCTCTGTTATACGTATGCAGTTTTCGTAAAGAGTGATAAAATTTGGAGGTCACAATTTTATGACAAAATACGATGGTGATAAGGTTGCATCACACGAAAACTTATACTATTTAAGAAACGGCGGAACTTACCAATATTTATCAGAATACATGACATTTAGAAACATCAGTTACCCTTAGTTTCAATTTACTGATCTTAAGTGTAAATCCCTTCAAATATTAACAAGTTTGAAATTAGTTTTCGGAAGTAAAACCCACAAGGATGCATGGCAACGAAATATAATTCCCAAAAAATAGATGGCTAGATGTCCGATCTGAGCTAGCAGGGACATGAAGTTGATCCTTTATCAGTTCTTGTTTCGCTCTCTTCTGAATGCTTCCTTTAAGTTCTTCAAAAAATTTCACAACAAGTTACCACTGAGAGCTGTACCCTTCGATGGTTGACTCTCAAATACAATAATTCTTTGGGCATCTGAGGGGACAAAATAAAATCGTGCTCCGCAATGTCGAAATCTTAGGATGCAAAATATATCTCTATTTATATGAATAGATAATACATTGTTCGGAATTCAAGTATACAAATGGCTTGTTAATCAAGTAAATATCAGCTGGTATACTCAAAGCCAAGGCAATGACGACACTTTCCAAAACATTATCAGAAAAGTCTCAAGATTTGGTCAGTAGTAACTGTAAATGTTGCAACCTTGAGGATCATTTGGTCATTTGGCGTCGCAACCAAAGTCCCAAAAATAATAAATGTATTACCCGCACTTTTGGAAGATGTGCGCTACCGAGTGTTAATCTTGTCTCCCCACCCCAATTGGTGATTTAGAATAATGCAAGAACGTAAATTGCATTGGTTAATTTGGTTTTTGGTAATACATCATATTTTAGAATTCATTATCACTAGCCTTATTTTAGTGCATTCTTTCTCATTACCTTTCCCTTTTCTAGGAATAAATTTGTTGACATTGTCTTTCTACCATGGCCAGAGGAAAAGATTCAGCTTCAGAGACGGAGCCCAAACAGACATCATCCCGAACGTCTCAGAAACAGAAAAACCTCCAAGCTCAACAGGAGTTTCTTGCTAAATTTATACATTCCAATGGCCCCAAGGATCACCCCCAGACACATCCATTGGACTTTGAGGCGTTACCATCACTGTCACTCGAGAAATACAGCATCAAATACGGATTGAACTTACCTCCATCCCTCTCGTTGAATGCCGACATGTTGAACAGCGAATTGGGGAAAAAGACACACTCGTACAGAAAATATAACAAAGGGAAGATCAGTAAGCCAGAATTAGCCAACGAAGTGAAGAAGCACTTTATGGCTTTACCTGCCAAAGAGAACGAAATCATCACCAGCTTCCTCTACACAGTCAAGAATCAGGATAAGGATTTCAAGCTTTCATTTAAGTAATGGAATGTGAAATGGTTACATTTGTTTAATTGGGTTTTTTTGTTATATATTATTTTGGCGATTCAATATTATGTTATTACTACTACTTTATTACATTATTATGTTTGAGGATGTCATCACCTATAAAGGCATATAAAGGCATAAAGATACTGGTGGGTAGTCTGTAAAGCTTTTGTGCGTACACTACTTCTTTTGACTGAAACATAGCTTATTGGAATTCAATTAGAGGTGTGAATTATTGTCTTTGCAAGTACCAGATAATCCTGGTTTTAATTTATCATTCTAAATGACACCCGAATGTAATAGCAGTTGTCTTTTTACTGTAATATCATCATTCCGCTTGTCTATATATATATATATATATATAAAGTTATTCGTTATCTTTTAACGATAACTCGTACCAAATTGTCTGTGCTACCTTGTTGGTGGGTCCACAATTCTTCACCGGATTCTGATTTTCTTCAACTTATATAGTCCTTAGTCACAAGTAACTACATATCGTGTCGTATTCTTTCGACATATTCTTATAGCTAAGTACAATTTAGGAATGGACTCCTCCACGGCCGTATTCATTGCAACGCTTGCGCTTGGATTTGTCATTTTGAGATGGCTCATTGCCCCTATCCCCCCTCAAATACCTACTGAAATCTCTTCATCCAGTAGCAGATCTGGTCAGTCGCGATCCCAAACCCCGACTAGCAGAATAAGGAGACCCGTAACCGACAGCATGATCGAGGTCGTGCAAACTGTGGCTCCTCAGTTGACCGTTGGCCAGATTAGAATGGATTTGGAGAGATCTGGGTCGGTGGAATTAACAATAGAAAGGTTCATGGAAACCGGAAACTTGCCATATCCTCCAGGTGAAGATCCTATTCTCCAGCAACAGGGTGGCAGTGCCGACTCCCACAACAAGAAGCCTCTGAAGCCTTCGGAGTTAAACTTACTAGTGAAATATGGTATCGATGCTGACGAAGAAGTGGACGAGAATGATGTTGCAGCTTCCAAAGACGGATATACTTTGATGGCTCAAAGAAGAAAGTATATGATTTTAAATGCCAGAAAGAGATTGCAGAAGCAGTTGGCAGGGGAGGAAGTGACTTCTGCTTAAGTTACAAATATATCTCATTGTAACGTATTTTGTTTTCTTTCGCATCAAACTCCTTGTTAATAGTTACTGAAGTGTTTGGGAATATAGAATCTTACTTAATCAAGACAACGATGGAGCCGTTGTCGTCAATGTTGTAGGAGCAATCCTTCTCTTTTTCTTAACTCGGACATCGTCTGAACTTGATGATGGTAGTTCTATTTCGTTTTGTTTCCCTGCATTTGTTTGAGTCTGGTCAATTTCAACTTTTGGATCATCTATAATTTCTGTGGGTGCAAATGACGCAGTGAACTTCTCGACACTCAAGGGCTTAGCAATGAATTTGTCTAAGAGTGCAGGTTTCTTGGTTGGAGCAAGTGGCTGGCTCGAAGTCCCTATCTTGTTCTTTATGGTTAGTTTCTTTGAATCTGAATTGGCCTTGGTCTTTTCCAGTATGTTTTCTTGATTGGTTCCTTTGGTGCCATTTTCAGACTTTACGTCTATCTCCTGTTTCTTTAAGTATTTCTTCCAAAACTCAGGCTCTTCATTCGCGTCATGAAGCACTTTCCCGAATACGCCTTTGTTAAATTGTACATAAGAACAGAACCCATCAGCACTGCTGATTATTAAAGTTTCTCCATCCAAATCCCAGGAGCAATCAGTTATGCTCGAATAATGTAAGTTAGTAACATATCCCATGGGCTTCAAGTCCTGGGTATTGTATAATATTACAGAATCATGAGTTGTAACAGCAAATACCATTTTGTAGGGCAAATTGAAGCTGGATGACTTTCTGTCTCCATTCAACTCATATATTTTAGGTGAAAATCGTATCACCGTCGCTGGTTTTTTCAACCCGGGAATATGGCATACTGGACCTTTCTTCAATCCGGAACGTGTGTATATGTAGATTGTGTTGGTGACTTCTTCCTGATTATTTGGATCGCTTGTATCAGTAGACTTATAGAACCCCAGAGGTGTCAATAGCAAGCTCCCATCGGGAGAAAATGTTAGCCTTCTAAAGAATGACTGTAGTGTTTCTGGATGGTATAAATATGATGTCTTCATTGTTGGTTTTGGTATTTCACCGGATATTTTGCGCGTAGGAAGATCCCATCGAATAACACGATTATGTACAAGAGGAGTGAACGTATTGTTGAAATGGTCAACCTTGTATATGATCACGGACCGGTCGGCAGACTGAGTAGCAAAGAATTCATTTCGAGGATCCCAACAAACACCTTGAACATAATGGCTGTGGTTCGAAAGGCTGTATATGAGCTCGCCCGAGCTGGTGTTGTAAATGCGAGCGATGTTGTCCATAGACCCTGTTATTATATACTTAGCATCGGGCGACCAAGCTAAATCGTAGATTTCAGAAGTAGATGATCTAAGCACTTTGTCTGCCTTCCAGCTTTCCACTACCATGTCGTCTTCCTTTTCGCCGAACTCTCGGATGATTTCATTCAGTAACGACCAGAGAATGAGCGATCCATCATCCCCAGCACTGGCAATCTTATCTCCTTTCTGGTTGAATCTGGCAACGTTAACTGCCTGTGTATGTTTCTTGAGAGTACTCAAGTATTTGATTGAAATTTGCGGCTCACTTTGAGGTCCCTTTGTGGCCGTAGAACCTTCGCTTTCACCACTTTCAGGTAAAGAATCTTGTAGTTCCCATACTCTAATGTTGTTATCACCTCCGGTAGTGACCAAACGCGCTGACTTAGAAGTGTGCTTAGAATTGAAATGTCTGGGTTGAAAATGTACGGAGTATACGGGCTGATTCTCATCGTGCCAATGCACCGTCAAGGTACAAGCGTTCATAACAGTATCTGGGTGAGTGGCAGTACTTTTGGCAGCTAACATGGAAACCTTTACAATGAGTACTGATTCAATCCGATATTCATATTTCGTTTTACGCGTTATAGTAATAGGCATTTACTTCCTATTTTGGAGTTTAATCGTCATTTACCTAAAACGGAAATGCTGGCTAATTCCGGCTTTGCGGGGGCATGGACAAGGCGACGTTATAGAGTAGTAGTTGTCAGAACACCTAAGGTATCATAGCAAATTAGAGACGACATCATATGACTACTATGAGTTCCAGATATCCGTACCATAAAATGAAAACGCCGGTGGAAGAATTGTACTATGAAGAGTACACTGATGACGAATTGTCTACCCAAGATGAAAGCGTCCACGAAGAGTCAAGCAATGGTGGATCTCTGGAATACTCCGCTAGAGCTCAGCAATACATTGACTTTACCTACGAGAATCCCACAACATTCCATGTCATTGAATACTTCAAGAAGTTGCTCATTGATTGCGGATTCATATATATCGAAGAAGGTGAGCCATTTCCCCAAGCAGAAACTAAGAGTGGACTCTACTTTTCTATACGGTCAAATTTGTCTCTTGTTGCATTCGTCAAAGGGAAGAAATGGAATCTGGAAAGAGGTGTCGGAGTTGTAGCTGGGCATGTGGATTCTTTGGCAATTAAGCTTAAGCCAGTTTCCCTCAGAAAAAGTGTTGATGGTTATGACTTGCTAGGAGTGGCTCCATATTCGGGATCTATGAACACATTATGGCTTGATAGAGACTTCGGGATAGGAGGAGCTGTGTACTATAAGGATGGAACCCTAGTAAAGATGAAAACCATTAATTCATCTCCTCATCCAATAGCTAAGATCCCTAAGTTGGCCGAGCACTTTGGTTTGGATGATAAGTTAGTGTACAATAAGGAAACTCAAATGGCTCCAATAATAGGATACTCTGGAAATTCTGAAGATAAGCCAACTCCTGAAGAAGAAAAAAATCCCTTGGTGAGGAAACATCCAATCAAGTTGCTTCGATACATCAGTAAATTGGCTTGTATACCATTGGCTGATATTGTTGAAATTGATGTTGAATTATTCGATGTTCAGAAGGGTCACATTGGAGGTTTGGGCAATGAATTTATCTTTGCACCCAGAATTGATGATCGCTTGTGTTCGTTCCTGGCTATTTACGGACTCATTGAATTTGCAAGACGTGTTGATATCGAACTGTTTGATGGGTTCAACATCACGTATTTGGTCAACAATGAAGAAATTGGGAGTCTTACAAGGACTGGGGCCTATGGAAAGTTTTTGAATGCTGTTATTGCCAAGTTTACTGGGGAATGCGAAACCGGATTGAACCTCATTTTTGCTAACTCTATTATCCTTTCAGCAGATGTGACACATGCGTTGAACCCCAACTTTAAGGAGATATATCTTGATAAGAATTTTCCACTTCCCAATGTTGGTCTTACTTTGAAAGTTGATTCCAATCAGCATGTCATGACTGACTCTGTGGGTATTGTGGTGATGGAGGAAATCGCACGGAAGAATAACTTAACACTCCAGAGGTTCCATATCAGAAATGACTCCAGAAGTGGTGGGACAATAGGACCAATAATGGCCACCAATACTGGTGCCCGAGTTGTTGATGTTGGCTTACCCCAGTTGTCGATGCATTCGATTAGAGCGATGTGTGGCACCAGGGAAGTGCTATTGGGTATAAAAACATTCGATGCCTTTTTCCAGGATTGGCGGACAGTCTACGACACCATTAGAGAATAGAGATGCACTCGTATTTTTAGTTCAAATAATGCATTAAATATTAAACCTAGAAAAATCAAACCAAATTCTGCGCATATTAGCAAATCCGAGATAAGAGTTCAGGCACCTCTTACTCCTGGCAGGATAATAGAAGTGAAACAGCCCATAACCGAGCAATAATGAAAAGAAAAAGATCGTCTAAAGCACGCTATGATATTCAAGGTACCCAGCCCTTTCATAGTCCCCTCTATACGGAAGCCAAAGCGAATGGAGCAGCTAAGAGGATCCCAGCAAGAATGGCGAGTTTTCTGTTAGAGTCCAACCCAGCGACTCCATTCGCGGTAGCCTGGGTTGTGTTCGCAGTACTGTTGGACATAGCAGAAGAGGATGAAACATTTGCGTTGTTGGAGTAGTCGTGTGTGAGAATACTACCAGTAGGTACGGAGTCTGTAAGGAGCGATAGGTTTAAGAGGATCGAAACGGAGGCTGATGACGTAGGGTATGTCGCGGCTCCGGTATCGTATAGCAATGCGGTGGATGTGACAGTAGCCATTGGTGATTAGTGGATTATTTCAAAAGTCAATAAATAAGCTGAAAATGAGTAGGAAATGATGTCGTGAGCACCAATGGCCAATGCCCGAGGACGATAGAATGCTTATATACTACAACGGGATATCTAAAAGCGACAACTTTCGGTTGAAGCATAAACAAACAATGCCCCAGGAATGGAAGTAGGAAAGCATCAATTCCTTCACATTTTCCCGTTTTAGATCGAAATGCTAGTCCCTTTTCCCATGCACAGTTACAACCATATCCTTGCATGCCTGAATCCCCCAAAAACTTGCCTTTGATATGTCGTTGGGTCCTCTGAATAAAAGCACTAAATTGTGTACGGAAGTGCATTTTATGGACCTGCGATGACTTGTACGGAGCTCGACGACAATACCCAATTTTGCTACTGTTGAGGGTGTATAGGAGAACAATAAACCCTTCCAATTCGTAACTCTAGGGGATACAAGCACGAATCGCCCACCGTATTTGCATTTACCTCGTCGCCATAGCAGCACCTGTACCTTGCATATAGAAGATTCTATTGTTGTGATGACGTCTTGTCATAGGAAAACCTCAAAATGGCACCAGAGAATGCCGCTCTAAGCGCCCAGCTATCTGTCCATAGCTGGTCACCTTGGCAATGTTTGGCCTTTCTTGTACGGTGAACTGGGGAGGAAATGTAGAAGTTCCAGGTTAAATGGTGGTAAAATGTTGGTGAGATTGATTAATGGAGGAGTCTGTACGGTTACGTCATAGGTTCTTACTACTTTTGTTCCTTTGTGTTCTTTTTGTTTTCGCATTCCTCCAAACAAAAAATGTCGCGTTCTGTTACGAATCTGAGGTCCCTGACAATTGGTGTTTCGGATAGCGATTACACGTGAAAGCACATTCCATGTCCTAGATTTGTTATCAGGATACAATCAACAGGTGACCAATAGCATACGTTGTGCAGGTACCCACGCTGATGCGTTACGAAACCCTAACCCCATATATGATGAAAAATTAACGACTCTTGTGGCTGAAACTGGGTATTTCGGTTCTGGGATGTGGCTGCCAGAGGCTCCAGAAAGCTTGAAGTAGGATCTTCTATTACTCACTTCGAATAGGACTATTTCGATCTGGTCCAAGTATTCTTACTTTTGATGGCGTTATCGCATTTTTAGGCTCCAAAAGTATGTGTCCAAAGGGGACCTGTCATCAGTTCAAGGTACGCTTTTTTGGTTGTACGAATCGTATTCAGATAAAGTTTTCAATGAAACTCGGGTGTCACATGACAGTGATATCATATTAGGACCAAATATTAGTGAATGTTAACCATTCTTAATCGTTTTTGTTGGGCGGAGAGATTAGTAGTATGTTTCACGTTTGTAACCGAATGATTAGTTTTCAAAGGTGTAATCGTAATTCTGAGCCTAATAATTTAGCCACGCTCAAAAGCTGAACTTCTTTCTTAGTCAGATTTTACTTTGAATATTGCAGATGTTCCTGTTTCAAACATCTAAATTTTTATAATGGAAATAGATCGAAAACCAAGATTGGCTTAACGAGATATCACTCGAGGGACTATATAAAAGTGTAGGATATTTCAGACAAATGTCAAATGTGAATACTCAATATATAGGACATTCTGTTACAAACTAACAGATCAACTAAATAGAAATAAGGGATATACTTGCATAAGACTAAGTAAGTCTTAGATTTAGCTATTAATAGTACTGCATAGCTGTGAAAAGAATATGATCCAAATACTATTGCTTCTTTTCTTTTGATTTCAATGTTAAACTGATCTGTATATGGGCTAGATCATCGGGCTATCTCTATTTTAGTACTCAATATCAAAACATAAAGTATTCCGCCCCACTGTTTTGCTGAGAACTGAATAAAGCACTGATTATGAAATTACGATAAATGAATGAATAAGATTCTTTATGGTTACAATGGGAGGGGGGGTCTTTACCTGTTTAGTAAAGAAATTATCATATGCATTTCGGTAAAATAAGAGAGTGAACAACGAAGGCTAAGCAAAGAGATATAGTAATTAGGTATCACAATTTAGTTGGATACTATTGTGCATTGTGATTCAGGAACCAGACAGTTGGTTCGTAGCTTGTAGATTACGGTGCTTCCCTGGTTGTTGACCAATCAGTCAATACAAGCCATCGCTGTCCTTGATATTGTTCAACAAAGTAGAAGTTGCTTAACCACCATCATGTCACCAACGTTCAAGAAGTTTTTTTTTGGCAGCATCTTTGTAGAAAGCAAGCACCCATTGTGTTAAGTACCTTCAAACGCGTTCTAGAGAAGTGTTCCTGAAACGATGTCTTCCCGAATAGCACCGAAAAAAGAACCGCCTGCGACATTATCCTCCATTCGTCTGCAGCAATGCAGTTTTCGGGATCAAATCCGGTGTCAGTAACTCATAGACATGAAAGCAGCAATGGTAGAAGAAGAAGCATCTTCACTAATGCAGGAGTAAACAGGTGTAATAGGCTGCGAGGAACCTTCCTGGTCGGATCTTTACAAGCTCAGAAGCGGTATTGACAGTGACCATAAGGGAAGTCACAGATTCCTGTAGCTTGGCATTGAAAAAGTCAAGAAGGGAATCAATAAGGCTGTGTGAAACGAATGATCCAAAAAGCGAAGTAAAGGAACCTTTTCAAACCACTGGGGAGAACTTGTAATGCTTTACACAAGGTCACTCTTTCATCGATGATTACGTTGTCCACTCCAGCGCCTATTCCTTCAAACTTCAATAACAGCCTCCTTGTTTATGGATAAGGAAAAGACAGAACCTGCAAGACCTGAAATCAAAACCGCACTAGAAAATTTCATGATATATATATCAAACTTTAATTACTGATGCATATGTTTGCAAGAATTACATATTGTGATATGGAAACAGCCTGGTATTTATGCCAAGATCTTCTTCATCGTGAATATGCTTTAGGGACTCCTTATTGGTACACTGGAGAACGCCTATGTTGGTAATACACGCGTTGAGGGATACTTAGTCAGTTTGGATTTTGTTAGGTATTACATTCTTACGGTATAGTTCTCTTACTATTGTAATCTCTTCAATTATTAAATGGATAACACTTGTATAGGCAAAAATATTTGGGGTTTATGCAGTCATGTATATTGGCTTCGGTTAAATCGGAATGTGTTGTAAAACGCAGGTACGATGCCGGAACACCTAAGCGCAAAGGGGTTTTTTTTTTTTAAGCGCAAGAAAGCGCGATCATCGAAAGGTTGAGGCATGCGAACCCATTGCAAACTCCTATTTATATCATGGTGTAATAAAAACAAAGAGTCAGGGACAAAATAGCCATCTGGATTGAACAGAATTACCTGTTACTCTGTATTTATATGAAAGATTCGGTAGAACTTACAACTTGATCCGTCAACCAAATAAAGATCATACTACCAACAATGCTTATTTTTCATTCCGAAATTTTCTGAACCAAAAAGCGTTGCACCGTTCCAAAAAGTTCAATTCTTTCTACTCCCTATGAATGCACAAAAAATAGCCAGTCGAACTTAATATCGCGGGGGTTGTTTAATCGTACCAGACACAGGTGGGGGTGGAATTGTTTCCAATTATTCCAATGATTAGGATTAAGCGGCCTATTACCCTGGTTTCATGTATGTACAAAGCCTCAGGCACCAATGCTTACCTTCTCAGTTAACGAGATTTTCCTCTATTGAAACTTACATGTGGCAAAATCTTACAATGCAGCTTAAGTTAGAAACCTCATTGAAAATTATATGACACACTTCATCAATTAATAAGCCAAATAAGTTTACAGTTTGTCTACCTTACATAAACAATTCTTGCCTCAATGCAACTTGTTCACGACTTTTTTGGATATTGAATCAGAGATGTAGAAGATGGGCATTGATCGGTTTGTTTTATCAAGTCAATTCAGATTATCTTACTTCCGTGATAGTAATATACGTGAGCACTTTGGAATTAGGCAAAAAATACATATTTGCAATTTTTTACTTATGGCAAGTCTGACTTGTAGGGGAGATACAATCTTATATCTCTTCCCAAAAAAATAAATTTAGTAAACTCTTGAAGACGAACGGTCAAAAGTGTTCAAAGGGGGGAATCAGAACACCACCTGAATTACTTCTTTGTGAAATTTCCCAAGCAGCAAATCATTTTATCCTGATCATGGGGATCTGTATTGCGTTTTAGCTATCCGACTTTATTTCACCATGTTAACATTTAACACTTGAGAAAAGATTGACATTGAGTTTAGGCTGGCTATATAATGAATGTTCTTCCTCATAATGGTTCGTGGAGTGAAGAGTAAGGAATGTTGATGAGATTGGACTTAACTGAAGCTATAAGATTTTGATACCTGCACAAGAATAATCAATTTCAGAAATTTGTTTTCCTAGGGAACGTTCAAGATTACTGTTGATGTTAACAATTCTTGGTGTCCTGGTCACTGAAAATACTCTTATAACTTTTCCTAGCGTTTGACTAAGCTCTTACATGTGATGTCAAGGTAGATAATAGACAAAGACAAAAAGGCAAGACGTGGCATATTTGCTATATTTGCTAGGATATCCCAAGAATTATGCCTAAATTGGTAACAAATAGAGAAAACAACCAAAACAAATTTTCATATTAATTGGGAACTAAAGCAAAACATTTAACTAGAAGGAAAAATAAAACGGTTACTAACACTTGTGCAGCTTAGTAATATTAGTAATACTCTTATTGGAAATTTAGGATCTGGTACATGGAATTAAGCCCACTTACCCAAGAAACTCATGAGAATAAGGCCACCAATAAGACCAGTGAAGCCAACAGCCGTCTTCAAGAGGCTTGAGTTTCTTAATTCTCCCTGAAGCCAATCTTGAACCCACCACTGTCCAACACCGGTCCAAATAAGAATTCCAGCTGACAAGGAGTCCAAGGTACCTAATGCAATTACTGTTTGAGGATCATTACCATTGAATTTCTGCAATACACCAAGACCAATAGCCATACCAATTGGTGTAATCAATGAGAAGATTAATCCCATTATTATCTTTTTTATGGGACTAACATCGCTCAAGTCAGCCACTCTGGAGCCAAGAGCAAGGCCTTCGAAGAACTGGTGGAAAACTATAACAATGAACAAGGTGATGAAGTAAGAATCACCAGAAACGACCAAAGTAAGACCAATAAGAATTGAATGGAAGACAATACCAGCTTCGGCAACGATAACATTTAAAGCATCTTGTCGATTAATAGCTCTAGTTTTCTCTTCATAGTCAAGAGGTTCCGACAGTTTTTCGTTGACTTTAGAGCTCTCATTGGAACTTTCTTCAAATTCTTCGATTTGAGTGTTTTTCAACATCAATCTACTTGAAGAATATTCGACAAGAAAAGCCAAGAACAAACCGGCCATGGTGATAGCAGATCCAGTTGATTCATATTTCAAGGTAATACATGAGTTGTTCCACATCAAGAAGGCATGGGTCAATAAGTGAACGAAAGCTGTGGAGATGATAACACCAGTACCGAACTGCTTAACTAATACAACTAGTAACGAATTGAATCCGAAGTTGGGCAATTTCTTCAATAAAATAGGAGCAAAGACACCCAAGGCACTTGTGACAAGCATTACAAAAAGCAAACCGATACGCAAGGGAATATTGTAATCTCTATCTACCCTGTCACAAGTGCCTTTTTCTTCTTCATCGTCACCAACACAATGTTCCACACCTGCGTGAAAGTGGCACAGTTTGCCATTAGACAGCACAGACTCCCGAGTGACAAATTCATATTCTTCACCATCAGCATCGAGGCAGAATGTTTGTGTACTGTGAGCGTGGCACCCAGTGTACAGAGCAGGAGCACTTGTGCTTTTAGTCTTTGGTGTGGGCATAATTTTCCCTGCAGTGCCGTTACCGTCGACACAAACATAAGCACTGTTGATGAAGGCACAGTTAGTAACAACAGCTGGGTGTGAACTGCTACCAGCAGTAGTAGTAACAGTAACTGCTTCCTTCTGTGAAGTTCCACCTCTAAAGAGCTTTGTATCCACTGAGGCAATACGGTATTCTTCAGTAGTAGTCACAGTTTCGCCCCAGACGCCTAGGGAGAACGACAAAATAGAAACTGTTAATGGTGTGAATTTCATTTCTCAGAATCCTTGAAGAAAAAGGCATTACGTTTGTAAGGGATGCCACAATGAAGCTCATATATATATGACTGTCATTAAGTATATCCAAGAAGTTCTTCTACGACGCATTATGCAGAGTGATATAGTTGTAGAAGGAGTTTGCAATCGTTGTGAGTGGCTGAAGAAGTTTTCGCAGTCTTTTTTGAAGGATTCCAAGAAATTTGACGTTGCAGCCTTCCAAGAAAAATGCAACCTTTAGTCCTATGCAGATCGAAAAACTACTGATCTTTGAACTATAATGGTTATCAGAATTTGTTGATAAACGATAACAGTAGTTGGGCTGCTAACATGATAGAAGGTTATAATCTGTTCAAGTAGAAGCAGAAGGTGGATTGTAGAATATTATGCATTCAAGTACCGAATTAATAGGTTTCGATAAGCTAAGAATATGCCAAAATGACAAGTACGTCTTTGCTACGAGTACAGTTTGCATCATCAACCATCAAGGTAGGCCAAGAAATATGTCTCAGAACCATTAGGGTTCCAAGCGAAAATGGCATTATAATTATTTGCATTCCAGCAGCGTTTGAAAACCTTGACGAGACAGCGAGCAGGCGATTTGGTATTGGATGATTAAGTCTACCTAAGACAACGAGTGAATATAAAAGATCTACCAAATGTCTAGCATATTCAAATCATGTAAAGTCTAATCACCCATCAAACATTAATACTAAGACTTTCAAACCAAGATGTTAAAGACTTTGTGTGCTCTTCTTGCTGTTGCTTCAACTGTTGTTGGGGAATCCTCTTCCTCGTTCCCCTCTGATGCAAGAGTAGCTTCCGTTACTGCTCTTGTTGAGACTGAGGAAACAGCTTCTGCTTGGAATGCCGGTTGGGTTCGAAGTTTTCCTATCCACAATTCTTGTAACCAGACCAAGTTCAACCAATTGAGTGCTGGTTTGGATGAAGCAATGGAATTAGCTGGCCATGCAAGAGACCATGCTCTCAGATTCGGTAATAACTCGGAAATTTTCCGCAAATACTTCGGTGATGGTCTTCCAGCTACTGTTGCTGGTGTTTTTGACAGTGTTGTTAACGCCGACAAGACCCCCATGTTATTCCGTTGTGACGACATTGATGGTAACTGTAAGTTTGACGGTTGGGCAGGTCACTGGAGAGGAGAGAACGGTACTGATCAGACTGTCATTTGTGATTTGTCCTTCACCTCCAGACGTCGTTTATCTCAATTGTGTTCCCAAGGTTGGACTGTTGCCCATGGCAAGGACAATATCTATTGGGCCTCTGACTTGCTCCACAGATTCTGGCACACCACAGTCTTGGGCCACGGTCAAATCGGTCACTACGCTGACAGCTATGATGAAAGTCTTGAATTGGCAGTGTCCAATTCCTCTTATGCTGTCATCAACTCTGTTTCATTGAGACTCTTTGCTCTTGAAGTCTATGCATACGATATTACTGTTCCAGGTGTTGGTTGTTTGGGTATCGACGGCGAATCTGCCACTGCCACTGCCACTAATACTTCCCCAACTTCAATGGTCACCTCATTCATCTCTACCACCACCGATAGTCATGATGGCCACGACCACTCTGCCGCTGGTGCTGAATGTCACACCCACGCTGATGGTAAAACTCACTGTGTTTGATATACATTCAATCCTTTTCGAACCTTAGAGGTACTATTTTTATTTAGCCGTATACATTTCTTTCTTCTTGTGTCTCAGTTTGATTCTACTCTTGAATGCGTCGTGCTTGAAGTGACGAACGTTCAAGATGTTGCAAAAAATGCATTTTTCTAGTATAAATTATACATGAGGTTATGCCTTTCGTAACTGGGATTCCCGGAAAATGTAGGCAGCAAGTAGCGGGTAACATTAAACCAAGATTGCAACTGTACTTCCAAAAAAACAGTCGTATCCTATTTTGTGCACATGGAACTAGCTGGCATCAAATACGTAAAAGCCACCAGTTGGAGAATAGCTTAATAACAAGTTATAATCTCGGCTCTAGGTTTATTCTTAATAGCCTTGATCCTTACTACTTAGAAAGTGTACCAGAAAAATTGTATCATATATTATACATAAATTCACATAATTCTGTTAGAATCGTATAGAGAATTAATTAGCTCGTAACAAAGGCATCAATGAGAAATCTCGAATCCAGACCAGAGATCAATTATTTGGAAGTGTCAACAACGTATCTACCAACGATCTTACCGGCTTCCATCAATTCGTAAACGTGAGGCAATTCAGACAAACCAACAACCTTAATAGGGCACTTAATCAAGCCTCTGGAGAAGAAGTCAATGGCTTCAGCAGAGTCGGCTCTGTTACCAACATAAGAACCTCTGATGGACACCGACTTGACAACAGCGTCAAAGACTGGAGTGACAACCTTGGCACCAGCTGGCAAACCAACCAAGACAACGGTACCACAGCTTCTGACGTATTCACAAGATTGAGCAATGGCCTTTTCGGAGACAGAGACGTTGATAACACCGTGTGGACCACCATCGGTAGCAGAGATGATATCCTTAACAATGTCCTTAGACTTGGTGAAGTCAACGAAGGCTTCAGCACCCAAAGACTTACAGAATTCACCCTTTTCGTCACCACCATCAATGG
>JAKVQZ010000092.1:0-47475 GCA_030463055.1 Lizanozyma gosingica | reverse complement strand
CCTTAAGAACCGTGCTAGCCATTACACTATACCAAAGTATATAATACAGTGGCACCAGGAATCGAACCTGGAACTGTTCAGGAAGGGCTAGCACCAGAAGCAACCAAGTACTTCGGACCTCTATGTAGGAAGACTAAGCCACCGGCGATGCAAGTGATCTGAGCCTTGACCTCACCCCAGCCGTCAGTAGAATCAGATAGAGCTTTTCTAAGAAAGCTTTCGAAATAACGTGAAAGCCACGCTTAAGTACCCTTCCACTAGGCTACAGCCCGGAAGGTGGTAGATGTTGTAGCTACAGTTTCTGAGGTCGTGTCTAGCTTGGAAGGTAGGGCCTATACTCGGTCAACATAAATGTTTTATTCTTAAAAACACACCAAGTGGGGCGTGTGGCGTAGTTGGTAGCGCGTTCGCTTAGCATGCGAAAGGTCTCCGGTTCGACTCCGGACTCGTCCATTCCTTTTCCTTTTTAAATCCCTGATATCTGGTCCAGAAAACTGATGAGAACAGCTTGATTCACTCTTTTTCGTTCAATCTCTTTGATGCCCTTCACTAAAATTAAAAGTAATAATTGTTAGCATTGTAATTAGTTTTTTTATTCTCAAATTCCTTAGTTAGCTCATTGTACAATACAGGTACAAAATGTATGCTCAATCAACTTATCCTGAAAGTTGAAAAAATATCTGGAACAACGAAAATATCTGTAATAACAACATCTGAAACACTATTACAGTAACCAGAAAAGCTATAATAGCCTCGAATATGTTTTTTTGAAAGAACAATCATATTCAGGTAAAATCTATAAACTAATACGAAAAAGATTGTAGACAAGTTACAATCTTCTACAGATCAGCTATATATAAAAACCTGATTACTTACGATACATGACCCAACCTCCCTAGCATGCTTATACCCAGGGGCCAACGCCTTTCACACGATATAACCCGTTGGGCTCCACATCCATAGAAAAGAAGTAAAGCTGCGATCCACCATTCAGGAACCCTCAGAAAAAGAGAAACCATACAGAAGGGCCACAATCGTTCTAAATGATAGAACAGCCATGATCTGAACTATTCGAACGCGGCTTCAGTATCGAAGCGCCTCAAGGGCAAAGGCATAGCGCCTTTCGAATATGTCCAAAATTTTTTTAAATTCAAACGACAAGCTTTCAATGTCCTAAGCTAAAACCAAACATCAACTCGGGCGTGTGGCGTAGTTGGTAGCGCGTTCGCTTAGCATGCGAAAGGTCTCCGGTTCGACTCCGGACTCGTCCATTGACATTGATAAAAACCAAAAATAAAAGGGTTTCTTTTTTTGCTAATGATTACTTTGAAAACTATACTCATTCATCGTATAATTATACATTGTGGTACATTGTCTCTGCTATTCAAGTATAGTATATTGAAACCAATTATAACCGTGATATAAATAAAGTCTCACACACAATAAAACATTTTTATGCGTCCCCAAAAATTAATTGAATGCCTTTTTATCCAATTCTCGTAAAACCTTAGCAACAGAGGATGCGTCCACTTGCATACCTCTTGTAGTTAATTTTCCCACTAAAGTACCAAAATCCATGGTGTTGAATTTCTCATGTCTACTCAAAGTCTTGTAGGCATCTGAACAAGGAATGAATATTCCTGAAGATGGACGAGAAACCGGAGGCACTCTGGGTAAAGGCTCCGTTCGACTATTGGAGATATTCATTGAAATGGAGTTGTGCCGTGATAAGTGAGGGAAAAGTCCAGGTGTAGTCACTGGTGTTCCAATTGTAGTTGTTGTGGTAACTGTAGGTGGAGGAGTAGGACCAGCACTAGCATTCCCAGACGTAGCCAGCGTCTCACTAGCAGTGTTCGCATTTAATTCTGTGCTACTACTGCTTCCGGATTCAGGTTGCGTATCCTCTGTTTTAGCTTTACTTGCAACTGTAGTACAGAACAAGGTAGACATTGGATCAGCTTGACATTGCCTACAAGTACCCGGATTACCAGTACACCCGCTGGCCATTTCCTCTTCATCAGATTTATAGGTTTCACTATTAGCTTCAGTATCTGCACCTACAATAACAGTAGTATTTCTCTGCGTGGGTGTAACAACAATAGGAACAGCTCCTGGTGTTAAGTTAGTAATACTTTGTATTTCAACAGATGGACCTGGATGCATGACGGGGAGGGAAGATTTACGGAACTGTTGCAGGTTTCCCTTAATCTGAAGTGGAGGCAATGCATTGGAGGCCATAGTTTCCATTAGTGTTCCAATACGAGTATTTGCTGAAGAAATCTCCTTGTTCAAACGAGCTGCTTCCTGAGCAGCTTCACGACAGACGCAAGGAGTATCATCGGAACAGAACCCACAGTTTTCTACTGGAGAATTTTCGTCAAACTCTACTTTCTTTAAAGTCGTCAAGTTTGTTAAAGAATTTTGATTCGTGATGTCTGTACTGTTTTCTGAATTGTTCAACTGCAATGCGGACTCTGTGGGCAAAGCAGAAGATACTTTCAACTTCTTTAAATCTGGCATTGGCTTTGTAGATGCAAATTTGAAGGTGAAATCCAATTCTTGAGCAGCGTCGATATTTCTCTTTCTTCTCAACGACACTGCGGCCATAGGCTTGAATGATTTTAACTGATCGTTCAATTTAACTGATGCACGAGTAGGATCAACTTCTTTCAAACCAACCTCTTCGCACAAGCACTCCTCCTTAATGCATATTCCACAACTCTTATCATCATCGGCAACGATAGGATTAGCAGTATTCAAAGGCGAATCGCTGGAAGGTGCTGGTGATACTTGCTGAATGGAATAACCTGAAGAAAAGTCCATACCCATGGAAGGAGTTGATGCACCACTTGGGTGTGCTGTCTGTTTGGGAAAGGAAGGTGCAATAGGTCTGACATACTGCGTTCCTACTGGAGAATTTGCCGCCTGCGGAGGAGAACCTGCAATTGGTGTACTCTTGTTCGAAGCAGGTTTAGACAAAGCTGTTGTTCCAGTTGTAGAAGTCGAACTGTACACTGGCTTTCTGTTGGAGGAAATATTGTCAATTTCTATTCTCAACTGCTCCAATGATCTTTTCAAATATTTATTTTCAGCCTGGAGCTTGGTGATTGTGTTCAAGAAACCCAACTCCTTAAGCTCGTTTTCCTTTTCCAACTCGTTGAGTTTCTGCTCCAATTCCTGAACTCTATTAGCCCTTCTTTCTCTGAAAGCTCTCTGGGCAGCTCTATTCTGGGCCTTCCGTTTCGACACAGGCGTATCTACCGAGGGTTTCCTGCCAGGTTTGGGGCGAGGCGGTAGCACCCATTCCTTAGAGGTTCCTATAGTTAACGAACTAGAAGTCGTTATGGAAAGCGTGGCTGGGGGGGAAACGGCTTCCTGGGGCGAACTTCCCGCAGACAACGGCGAAGACTTGGTTACGGGAGCTATTTGCTTCAGGATAGTCATTTTTCTTTGAGTTGTTGGTGGCGCAACTCTGGATGTAATTTCCTTGGTGGTTGTGGCTGGTCTGGTGCGCAAATGAACGGAGGTTGGAGGCGAGGGTGCCAACGCTGGCCCTTGACTAGGCGCAACTGATATTGAGTGAGCTGGCGGCATAGGGGGCGATTGCAATTTTAGTAGTTATAACAGTTTCTAATAAGCACCACAGTAATGACGAACGGAAAGAAATGAAATGAAAGGAAAAATGTAAGACAAAGTAGTGAAAATCACCAACTAAACGACAACAACGCTAATAGGTTATGGGCTGGAATAACGATAACTGGAGCAATTGCAATGACAGTTTTTGACAGGAATAATGATAGTTATGTTGACAGTTATATGGATAGATAATATCTAGGAACCAAAATGCTGACCTTCTATATGAGACCCAACCGGTGGTATACCCGTCTTACTATTTGCTCTGGTTCTCGGAGTACTGGACTTAAATAGGCAGATTAAACTTTTGGTGATTCCCGTTTGCTTATATTACAATTTGGATCTGAGTTTGTGTAACGACAATTTTTTATCTTTTCCATCAGTAGTCGTGTCCAACCCAACACATATGCTCAAGCAATGGCCGTTTCCGGCAATAGAATGACTCGCCTACCAATGGAGGGCTTATGAATCCGAAGTTCGGCAATTGACAGGTTGAGCGGAAGTTGGTATGTGTCACAAGATGTTAGCAGAAGCGAGTATATAAGGTGAGATAATGTAGTACACTTGGCCCATCAGTGATTGTTTAACTAGAGATGATTATATAACTAGAGGTAACTCTATAACTAGAGCTGTATAAGTGCTAACAGTACACAGTCTTAATATTCGTGGTAGAGCAGAAGTAGATTAGAGTTGTTAAAGTATAACAAACCTATAAAGTAGTAGAAGTGGAATAGAATAGACCAATAGAATCACTCGCCTGGTACTGGAATCATGAAAGTTGAACACTGTTACAGAAATCCATTCTACGCGGAATAACTGATGATACTTACAGTGGTTTGCTTATTACAGTAATACTACCAACTGGTGCATTTCTCAGGGTCTGATAATGGGCCAGAATGGAAATCGTGTAATTAAACTAATGTTTAAATAACTTGGATTAACGTTAGGTTCAAGCGTAGGTCGATATGCATTTCCAGCCTAAGAAACAAAAGTAGTACAGTGCAAACAGCATTCTGGATTATCCCTTTTATACCTGTGACTACATTCAGAGCAAGTAAACGAAATAACTAAAGAAACGCAACCCGAGTAAAACAAGGCTACAATACTGAAAGGAGAAGTAAGACTACTCCTAAGACGTACTAGGTGGGCATCTAGACCTGAAAATTACAAGTAGACTTAGATAGAGGTTTCGACTTTAAACGAAGTTCAGTCTATAGATACTATTGGTGAGATTGAAAATTGAGTGTATCAGCAGAATAGAACACTAAGAGGCTCTGGAAATGAATACTAAGGTTCTATTCATATTAATACTGCTATTAAATTTTCATACATTTCCCCTACATCAGTCTCTACACCTTCTCCATTATGGGGGTCTGTATCAGGCGTTCTATATACACAGGTCGAAGCCCACAGCTTCGGGACATCTGCTGGGTTCTGTCACACCCCAAGGTGAAATAGTGCCAGCAGGTGTCCACAGATAACATTATATATATAACTATATCATAGAAATTCCTTGACCACAGCCAGGCCAGACAGAGGTCTGTGGCTGGTCGGCATTCTTTGCTTACTTGCTTTGTTGCTTCATTTGCTCACGGAGTTGTTCTTGCTTTTCCTTTTGACGTTGCATCTCCTTCTCCTGCAATTGCTTCTGGAACTCCATCACTTCCTCTTGGGTAGGTGTGTTTCCGGTCAAGTAGTCGGCCAACTTGACTTCACCAAACTTCTCCTTCATCAATCTTTCATGTTCTTCGTTAATAGGAGCAGTTTCCTTCAAGTAGGAAATAAAGTTCTCGTAGTTCTTATGGCCACTCTCACGAATGATGTCCAAGGGCATCTTAGGCTCACTGGTGGACAAATGCAATCCCATCATCTTGGCCAAAAATGCACCGGCATTGGGCTTACCGGCATTAGAAAGCAAATGCTGGTTTTCTGAAGACCACTTTTCTCTCATATTCTTTTCCTTGGCTTCAAACTCAGACACAATGTTAGCCTTGTCATCAAAAGTATCCAAAAACTTTCTCACATCAGCCTGGTTGCTGGCGGCCAAGTACTCCAAACAAGGAATCAAGCGTACCAAAGTATCATCTGGGTTACCGTCCCAAGGCTTCAACACAATGGCATTTTCTGGTTGGGCAGACACAGACTCATCACTGACATCAACAATCAAAGTCTTAGACAAATCACGGTTCAATAAACTCAAATCCTTAATCAGTTTACCGTCCTTGTAGCGACAAGCTTCTCTATACAACTGATAAGAAATGAACCCTCTGTAAGGGTCCAACTTCTGAACAATCTTGTCGGAATACATTTGGTAGTTGGAAGCGAAAATGACAATCTCATAATACTGACTCAAGTAGCCCAAAAAGTAGTCGACACCAGGTCTCTTGGCAGTTCTCCATCCGTGCTTAGTATCCCATTCAGAGTGGATCAACAAATCATCCAAACTCAAAACCAAAGTATATGGTCTACGGTAGGCCTCTGGAGCTGGAGGAGGTAACAAGTTTTCGAATGCAGGTTCAGAGAAAAACGAAAAGAGTCCATTCCATCTCTTTTGGAATCTGGCCCACATCAACTGGGGAGTGTATCCGTTATCAATATCTTGACCATCAAGAGTATTCTGTTCTTCTTCTGAGATCCAGTCACGGCACATGTATCCGACTCCACCAACGGCACCCACAAGTGTTGACAAGTAGAACCAGTTAGCCGCTCTTTCTCTCTTGATATCCTTGGAGGTTTGTCTTCTTCTTCTCTTTCTGGAACCTTGTTCGCCTTGATCTTCGGAAGAACCTTCTTGTTCTTGTTCTTGTTCTGGCTGTGGGTTCTTCTTTCTAAGTTCATCAGCAGTCTCCTCAAATCCAGCTCTGGCCAAAATATCGTCGGTCAAGATCGATTCTGTTTTTGCAGCCTGTTTTGATGATTCTGAGTCCTTCTTTTCAGTAGCATATGATCTTTTTGAAGTGAAGTTTGGAATCACACATTTGGCGGTTCTGGGTGCGGCCATTCTGGCGTAAGAAACACCGCCGCCCTGAGCAAGCACACGGCCAGCCACAACTGCTGCTCTTCTAAGCATTCTGCTACTGGTGTATATTGGTTGAAAATGGAAGATTCTACAGCAATAGTTAACCAGGTTTTGTTAGTTGGATTCGTATATCTGAAAATTTTTTTCTCCGCTAAAACGGTCACATGAAAATATTCAGATGTAGAAGTATTGAGTTATTCTATCATAGTATTCTTATTAGTTACTACTTTAGAAATAATGAATATTGTGGGCGAAGTTTACATCTGAGTTAGAATTATCGTCATTATAATACCTTCCTTAGTCTAAGATCAAAATTTTGAGTATAGATTAAACTTAAATGTAAATGTAAATGGGTTCAATTATTGTTCTCCTATTGTTGCTGACTTCCTACAATCAATAGTTATTACTTTAGCACACTTAGGAAAAGTTGGAATATTGTGGATAAATAAGAATACAATAATAGTACATTTATGGTCTCATGTGCTTAAAAGGATACTGTAGTACTTTATGTGGTGGCCAGCATAGAAGAAGCCAGAATAACCTAAAAAATCATCCATACAAACAAACTCTGCAAAAGTACACGCGGAGATATAATTTGGAAGCAGGTTTCATCGAGGATATTACGACGTAATCAATATTTAATGGATAACAACTCTAGTAATAATGTTGTATGACAGTGTACGGAACTAGACCTTGAGTATAGTATACTTTCGTAACCAGTACTTTGGGGTTCTAACCAGTACTTTTGATCCACACCAGAAATAATATTTGGTCCTTAATACTTAGTACATAATACTTGGTACATGGTAAACCAATTATTACATGAAGTGTATTCCATTATTTCGGTAGCATTATCTAAGACCTAATTCTATTCTAATTACAGTCGGCAAATCTTCAACCATTCGTGCACTTCCCTTTCCCATCCATCGTTAAAGAAATATCTACACCATAGCAGTGTACTCCATAGAACAGTTTCTACCATGTACAGAGGACGATGGATTAGAACTGGCATAAGATTTACCAGCAATTGGCAGTCACCAACAAAACCCAATTACACCAAGAAGTTACCTCCAATCTTCCGCAGTCTTAAATATGTCCAGGCGGCAGACGAGTACCAGAGCAAATTGAACCAAGCACCTACACAAGCAAAAATAGTCGAGCTAATGAAACGATTACAAGATAAGCCTTACCTCATGGAACTGCTCCGGGACTTTGAATTGGCATTGAGGGATTTGGGCATTGACCAGAGTGGCGAAAGAGTAGATAAAGTTTCTAAGTTTAAGTTCTATATACTGGCATTTAAGCTCCGTCAATTGCATCGTGCATTTTGGGACCAATGTGAGTATAGCGATATCAGTTCCCATAGCCATCGTTTCCACATGGATGTGAATGATATCGGACTTCTTGACCCTCGCAACTTTCCAAAGGAAGATTACGAGAAAATCTTAACTTTCAAAAATACAACCAACGAGTAATAAGATACATGGTGAGTAAAATGCATTTGTTCCGATATCTTTTATTCTTTATTTTAGCACTGAATTGAGGAAGTAAGAAATCTGATTTGATATGTTACTTTCTGATTATGAGGAAGCTAAACCAATCTTATTTGCATTTTGACAGCGAAGTAAAATGGAGAAGGGCTTTCAATACCCTTGTTCCTTGTAAGTTATTCATTTATACCCTTGACGAATTGAAGACATTCCGATTCAATCAAATCTTTAGACAAATTAGCTTTCGAAGTAGCATAGCTATCACTAATTTTTTATATTGCACAGTATAATGTATATTAACCATACTTTATTTTAAATTTATACAAAAAATAATAGCCCCAGAATGTCCCGTGGACATTCTGGTCTACTTGACATCTATGACTTGGGAATCTATGGCTTGGGAATGTGTAATGACTTGGAGATCTCAGCACACCCTTGGAGGAAAAAGCCCAATGCCACATGATGGAATTCAAAGGCAGTACCTTCGAAAGCAATTCCACCAGGCAACTTCTCCAAAATGGAATCATGATATACCAAGAAAGCCATGAACCCAACCCAGAAAAGATTGCTGGGGATGGGCAAACCTTCAAAGTACTTCGATTTCCCGTGGTTATCCTTAGGAATGTGATTAGCAGTAACATTGAAACGGGCCAATCTCGTCAAGCCACACAAGACCCAGAAAGTCAAGAACAATACGTCGGCAGTAGTTTGGAATCCAATGGCAAAGGCAATACTGGCAGGAGCCACACCAAAGGAGATCAAATCTGCCAAGGAATCCAATTCCTGCCCCATCAATGATGACTTATTTCTCAAACGAGCGACTCTACCGTCAAAGAAGTCAAAGAACATCCCCAAGCAAATGAAGAAATGCGCTCTTTGCACGTAATGGCTCTGACCAGTTAAAGTGAACCGTAAGCAACTGATAATAGAATAGAATCCAGAGAACCCGTTCAAAAGGGTAATGAAATCGGCCATGTGTAAGTTTCTAATCAAAGAAAAGTGCCTGTGGTCCTCAATAAAGGCATTAAATTCCTTTTCCTCAGGTTTAGGCAAGTCGTCCTTGCTACTAAGGGAGAACAACGAAGAGCTTCTTCTCAAGGGCTTACCATCACTGTCATTGGGAGCTTCGATAATTAAGGCTTCACCGTCCAGCTCCACGTCGCTGGCAATTGCAGATTCGAACCGCTTGCTTCCGGTGGTATTAGCAGACATAAATAAGGGATTTGAGCGATAGCAAAGGGTATAATTAAGCCCTAAAAAAATTAAAAGTAAAAAATAAGTAGGAGGATTCAGTGCATCCACTAATCTTAATTGTACAGTGGCGACAACTGTTAACGTCGATAATGAGTACCACTAGATCTAATACTAATATAAATTATAGCAGATAAACCAACCAATATGGCGATCGTCTATTCCAATCCAATGTTCTAAAGCTAACAAACAGTAGTAGTGCAAGTATAGTACAACAATTTCAATTTCAATTTCGAAAACTTGTTGTATTTGCTTTTTCTCCAATTTGTCAACTACTGAAAGGCACAAAGATTCTCAGACTTCCAATTCTCCCGTTCCTTCAAAAAAACTCAATTGGGACTAAAATATGATGAACGGGAGTTCCAGTTTCTTGTTTGCTTATTCGTCATTGATTTTAGTGGTAGTACAACCTTTGGTCATCAATCCAACGAATTGGTCAGAGGAGAGATCACGTGACCACATTCCAAAAATCACATGCAAAATGGCTACAGCCTTTTATTGTTAAGTAGTGAGCTATTATCTCTCCAATTGGTGTTCCCTAACGTGTTATTTGTGTGTTTTAGTTGGCTATTCTATTGCGTGGCTGTCGCAATAGATCTAAGAGTAAGCCATCTAATTACAGGTAGAGAAAATCTAAAAGATGTAATATAATGTTTAGGTGCAGAATATTCTCGATTCCCCCATTTAGGCGATTCTGAACTATTATCGTTACCATATGTTTTTTTTGCAGCATTAGTCGTCCATCACTAGCCGGGTGCTTACCCTGCGCTGCGCTGGTCGTTTTCAATCTGTAATCCATCAAACGCAATGGGATGAGCTCTCCTGCTTTGCAATCTATGACAACTTATCAGTTTTAGCAAAGAGATAATTCTTGCAGTTTCAGTCTTAAAGCAAATAAATTATAATAGTGTATTCAGTGTTTCCTGAAACCACTTTAACTATGACCTATCTACTTACATCATGCATTTATAAATATAAAGAAGAACGACGACTTACATTATCATCAATAATATATATATTTGATATTGAGTATATTGCCATAACAGATTGTATAATACTGAAGCTGGCATATTCGAGGTGATGAATATCCTATACTTGGCTTTGGCTGCACGAATAAAGCTAACGTTCAGCATATCTGGTCCTGCCCTAGTCTTTCAATTCGATCCTTCGTATGCGGATACTCTTCTTCCTTACATGAGGTGGTGGCATTATAATTTGACGATATTTGCAATCAGCTTTACTAACCAGCCACATAGTAACTTGATTGTATTTAATATTACAATACCAATTTATGGCTAAAATGGAAACTTATGAGAATGCATGTTAAAATAACATGATTCAACTTATGCAGCATCATAGCAATGACGTCAGCAAGAAAACTCATTCACAAACTCTGATAAATGTATTTATGTATATAATTCTATTGTAAACGATCATTGGCAAAGTTGCACGCTTCTGTACATCACTTCTGGGCAATCGAAATATGATAGAATGGTTATCTCATATTTCTACCTCCTCAGCCCTTCTCGTTAAGGATTATCCTATGTACCATCTATATACACCACTAGCCGTATAATCCCAGTGAAAGAACCCCAAAGGAAATGATGAGGCATAAGTAGTCACATTTGGTTTTGCTTATCGCAGATATACGGAAATAGATTTGAAACTGCCTCTGAACATACCATGGAAAATGCTTGTGACAAACATATTTCACTGTAATGTATAACCTGCAATGAGATCGTAACTCCAACACTTAAACGCTTAAATTGCACCTGCCATCCATAATGACTACTAAATACTACCAACTGTCTCAGCTATTCTGGAAAAGAAACCTAATAATATCGACCAAGTCAATGGTGAAGTGACCTCAAGAAATATCAGAATACTATCATCAATTAGAGCACATGACTCTGGTTCGCTTCTATCATGCTCTTGCCATAGTGAAGATGTTCTGGAGTAAACCATCAAAGAACCCATTGGATGAAGAAATGAGTAAAATGGGTGAGTGAGGAAATATAGCAGGCATTTTTCCAGACTATATTGGGAATAAGCCCTTGAATTGTATAATGCCTAATCTTTCGCTTATCCTATTATTCTGCCATAGAAATCAAACCCACAAGACATATTCATATAATAGCCGATAAATCAAACAGCAACTTTTAGTGATCAGAAATAAGAACTTTAAGAAAGCCAGGAGCAGATGGAGTCTGCAAGATCTCATTATTGGAGTTATCTGACGAATGCGGACCGGTATCCAATGAACCATCAACAGACTTAGACAACTCATTCTGAGATACTAATTGAGAGCCCTGAACGCCTTGGCCATACTCGTTGACAAAATATTCCAGGGGACGAGAGTTACTGAGAGTATCTCCAACTTCACCACCATAGCCGGGTAAGTTGTTGTACTGATATCCCTTAGATCCAGAGAACGGGAGTGTATCTGGGTGATTTATATGGGTTGGGGTATTCATCTGGGAACGGGATAGTTCCGCTTGCATACGTTGTCTCTGGACTTCTTTGATCTTCTCTCTTAAAATCTGCAGCTCACGCATTCGCATCATATCTTCATCTTCGTGAGTGTGGTTGGAATCAGAAATTGGCGGTGTTTCAGCTGGTGTTACCAGCTGACTCGAGCCACCACTGAACAGTACTAGCAGCTGGCGATGGTGGTTGTCCATCGAAAAGTTGGCGTTCTGGTTAAAGGGGAATTCCTGGGTCAGCTTTGGCGAAATAACTCTAGGAGTGAAAATTCCTGTCAATGCTTCGTTTGCACGATCCACCGTTAAAGATGTAGAAAAGATATCATCACCAAGACGCAGCTCCTGGTGCAGGTACTGGTTCGTTAGCTCTTGAGAGCGTGAATTGGTAGGCGAAAGGTTAGGGGTAATAGGCACATTGAGAGGCTGGTTGGATAAACATAAATGCAAGTTGGGATTAATTCTCCTGTTCTTCTTCAATGCCAAATCCATATCTCTGGCTTCAAGCTTTTCTTGAACCAATGCAAACCTTTCCAAGTGCTTGTTTCCAAACTTGAGCAATTCATACAAGTCATTATACCAACCATCGAACTCATGCTCATCAAGACACTTAAAAGTACTCTTGCGCGACATATTGGAGCGTTTGCAAAGGGTAAATTTAAAGCCCTTCGAATCATCACTTTGGGGCTTTATCGAATACTCATTTAAGTTATACGACTTAACGGGAATATCATTTGGGCCAATAAACGCTTTAAGTTTTGTCTTTTTCTGCCCATTGCTAGACTTCAGTCCGCTAGCTGAATCCCCACCTGTTGTCATGTCGAGCTTGAACTCATGCAAGTAGTTGCACGTTAACAAAAAGTAATGGCAAGAATATTTCTTCATTATTTTTGATTTCTTGTACAATGGGCCGAAACGAAGGCACTTGGAATGAATGCAGTCGTGGTAAGGGATCTTAATATGAGAGAACACTCTACTTTCTTTCTTCCGATTAAAACCTGCGTCCCTGTAGAAATTAATAAAGGCATTGTTATTGATTGCAAAATGCTCAAACTCGCTAGTAGCAGTCGACAGGATCTTTTGTTTCAACATCAAGTAAAGCCCACCGACCGGATCATCCCCGAACGAATACTCATTACTTGTAAGCTTGCCCAATCTTGTAAGCAAGAGACTCAATTCTTTGTGCATATACGCAAAGATATCCTTTGCGATATTCTGCAAGTTCATATATGACGCAAACTTGTAATTCTCCTGTAGCAATTGGTACTTCAACTGGTGATCCAAACGCAATTTGACTAGGAATGGGTCATCCGAGACACCGTCCTCCTCCGTATCTGCAGAAGATACATCGGCTCCATCCTCTGGATCACCAGTATTGCCATCAATATCTGATGTCTTTATCTTCGCAGTAATAGACGCAACGGCTGCTGCATATTTACCCTTGGTAACTGGAATAGGGCCGTTATATCGCTCAACGGCACCGGTGAACTCTGCCAATACTTTACCTGTTTTGCTTATTTCCTTCAAAACTTCTGGGTTTGCAAAGGCATCGTTTTTGACATATGCTCTCAATTCCTTGATTTTCAGCGATATTGTCTTGAATAGAGACTCCAACTTGGGGATCATCTTGGTGGTGAGCTCTCTATGCGATTTGGTATTAGCATTGTACGCATTCAAGTGATATTTGATTAATACAGTAGGAACGTTTGTGAAGATTGAATCGGATGTGAAATGCGCAGAAAAGTTGTTAGGCTCGACATTAGCAAGTGGGTCACTCGACTTGGAGCCACTTGCACCACCGTGCAATGTTGGGTGCGTTGAGGCCTCACCATTTGGAGGTGAGTTCAAGCTTGTAAAACTGGTTAAAGATGAGATGGACAAGTTATCTCTTTTGTGGGACACTGGACGCAACGCAGGGGACGCTGGATTTGACGGAGTCTTTGGCTTGGCAAGCAGCAACAGCAGCATCAGATGTTGCAGTTGATTAGCACCTGCAATGCTCAGCTGCAGCTGGCTTTTCAGATGCAGCTTCAAGAAAGACGAGTTGGATTTGCTGCTGAACAATGGAGGCCGTTTAATTTCGGAGGAACCTCCAGAGGAAGTAGAAGGAACCGGAGCTGTCAGTGCAGTTGAAAGCGAAGATGTCGATCCGTTGTTGGGCGACAAGTTGTCCAACGCCGTTGCCAGCAACGTACGTCTTACTTCTTGTCGTGGAGTTGTGTTAGGCGAGCTGCGGGAATCTTCGATCCACTGGTTGACTTTCTTGGGCAAATCTTCACAACCAGGAAATGTCACTGCTGAAATGAGTTGGTAATGGATGGACGCGTTGAATTCCTTGGTAGCGGCTACTTCCTTCAAGTACACAAGTAACGCCTTGATGAAATGCTTCCATTCCTTAAAATATGCAACCAATTCATCGACAGGGCGGGTGTTGGCCGGGGGTAAATTGGTGTAGAAGGGTGAGGCGGGATCCGTGTTGGACAAGACGGATTCTCTGGTGAAGGGGGGCATGACGAGTATGCGACGGGGATAGTCAAACACACATGTACTGGATAAGCGGGGGTGTAACTTATGTCTTGGAGTAGGATATGGGATATAGTATATGGGATATAGTATATGATATATGATATATGGTAAATGGTAAATGGGATATGGGATGTGGGATGTGGGATATGGAATCTATGGAATACTATGACAACCTATGTAGTATTATAGAGTGTGAAATATGCTATTATATTATGAATCTATGCGATATTGCAAGATATAGAAGGAATTATATGAAGATGGAGATGTACCTTTACCTATTAAAATGCTATATATAAATAAGACATCGCTTATCTGAAAAATGCGGAAACAATTGGCATGTTCCGAAAAACAAACACGATATAGTGTGGTCTAGACTTGGCAAGGCACGGAGGCGCAATTGCCCAGAAGTAGACAGAAGGGGACATAATGGGGAATAGTTCTGAGCTTGCGACTGGAGTGAACGGAAGGTACCGTGTGCTATTCAGAACCTTTCAGAATACAGTACAAGAGACATCATAGCGTCTCAATCAGTATAGTCTACAGAGAGATACAACATGGGATCATCATTGCACTAAAGTATACTCAGTACATATTAGGGAATGTTACGTTTGGCATATTATTTACATTACATTACATTAAGCTACATTACATTAAACTGCATTACAGTATACATTTAGAGGCCTATATTAACATTACACGATATACCTCACAGTATGTTCTACAGTATGTTCTACAGTATATGGCATTAGGAAATAGTGGAGTCTGTACTATGGTGCACTTTGGACTCCTTCCACGTCGTTGCTGTGGTTACCGCTACCTGATGATGTCATCGTCCTTCTGAAACATTCCGCCTGAAACAGATCGCGATCTTATTCAAATGGCACATCAGATCATTCGCCGCAGCCCAATTAGGCATTAATCATTACTGCCACATACCACCAATAAAGGTGTGCTTTAAATCTAGTTGAGTCAACGTCTCCTTATTAGTGTCATTTGCTTCTGCTTTCAGCACGTGCACTCAAGAAGCCACAAACTCCGATTCGCCTTGTGTCAGGTTACGCTTCGGAGTTATTCCTAGCGCATAATGAAGCATGATATCCTCGTCATCACGTGTGAGTGGAAAGGTGAAATCTTGATTCATGGTTTATCTTGGGATGGATATGTGGGATTGCCCATTATGAATGCATTGTGATTGGAGGGGGGTCTCTAATTGGAGCAGTAGTCATATTTTCCGCGTTGGAATTGGGCTATTCGTTTGATAAACTTGAAAAATCTGATCTTCTATTGGGCGTCCTCCATTTGCCGTTGATCTCGAATAAGAACCCCTCTTACAGTGGTGGATCTTATTTGCGATGTGTCCGAATGGCTATGGGGGGTCGCTTCAAGTTAATAAGGATCTGCTTCCGAAAAGTATTGCGCACGCAGATTAAGGTGCTTGGTGGTGACGGATGGTGCTATTTTTTTGAGTCTTTGTTCTCCGAAGTTAAGCCCCAATCACTGATTAGTTTTAATTATAGCTCTTAGGCGTGTAAGGTTCATACTCATAAGTCATAGGTCATAAGACCTCCATTTAAGGGGTCACAAAATCTTATCGTTATATAGTTCTACTATACATTTTTGCATCACCAGATTTTATTATAGAATAGATGGTAAATCGCATAATAATTTATTAATTGTTCCACATCAGACCGATTTCATGAGGTGGACCATAAACATTTCCCACAGCTAATTATGTGACCACAACAACTACCCTCTCAATTTCAACTCTCTCTCTGCCCTTCCTCCCACCTACTTACCAATAATCTGCCTGGCCTCATCTTTAGTCTTCCCTGCATCAAACACACCAAATTACAGGCTATGGCGCTACCGTCCGTCTATGGTAGATACTGACTTCTTTTTGCACCCACATTGCACATACTAAATATCTCCAATAAAACTCTTCTCACTCTGAACCCCACCCTTACCCTCGATAACTGCTTAATCTCTGCTCCAGAATACCAGAATAGCCGATATTGGCTAGAGTCCCATCTAATTCAATTGCTGATACTACTCAGAAATGGCTGCTGCTGAATCTTTTCCTTCACTTCCCCGGCGCTTCTTCACTTACCCAAAATCACCCGTGGAATACACCTCATTCACCACTAGCGCCATTGGAACAGATCCAACCACCAGTATTTTCCCCGAAATTACCATCAGCTTCGATGACATCGTTTTTCTGCCCCAGTTGTACGAACCAGATTTAGCCCCAGTAGCCCATAGCAGCACAGGAAGCAGTACAAGCGACAGAAACGATTCTCTTCACGATGAAGGAACTTCTTCAACTAACAAGTATTGGGAGACCAGTTTGAACAGTTGGAACCTGTTTGCGTTGCTAAACGGGGGCAGAACACGATCTGCCTCCTTAATGTCAAAGATTAAAAACTGTTTCCGATTTAAGTCGGGTGGTGAAGTACCAAGTGTTTTGTCTTCATCCATGACTCCATTATCGCTTTTGTCTCCTTCAGAATCTTCGTTCCTGCCAGTTTCTCTTAAAGTTCCTTTATCCAGTGGGTTCAATTCATCCTACACTGGTACAGAAGATGTCGCTGAAGACACAGTTACTAGTGGTGTACTTCCTAGGGCAAAGCCTCAGAATAACAAGTCAGAGGATACCATTAAGTTTGATAGCTATGCCCATTTGCTAATATACAATAGTAAGTCCAAGATTGTGCCTCCCAGTTCGGTCTCCTCCCCCGTGTTTGCTTCCACTAACAATATTGGAATGCGGCTTGCTTCCGAAGCAACCAGCCAGCACACCTGGTCTCGGTCCATTCAATCTGTGAAACGAACACTTTCTAGAACCTTTACGAGAGAGCCGTTAGCGGTCATGAACGCATCAAATGCAAGTTGGGAAACCTCTGCGAAGACCGCCAAGTCTATTTTGAAGAATAAAGTCAATACCAATTTCGATAAGGAAAAGGAATTGAGCCAGATGTCTGACCTAATGAGCTTGGAGGAGTTTCTTTCCATGTTTGAGGTGGAGCAACTGAAAATCGACTCCATGGGCCCAGGTGCAGCATTGGAGAGACAGTTGATGAGGCTTCGACTGAGACAAATACATAACTACTACACTTCATCAAAAAACTAGCTTGGAATCGCTCTTTGCCATGGGAAAATTAGAGAACTTCCTCTCCTTGCCAAATAATATCATGGAATTGCAAAATCTTGAAGCTTTAAGCCAAATTTAAGACAACAGGAATGATCTGGAAAACAACTTTAGTTCCAAATGCAAATCAGCAAAAATTGAATATTCAACATTAATTCGGTTATCCTCAATAATATACCCTTAGCACATCGCCACATGTAGCAGTAATTTAATTTCCTGAGCATCTCTTTTGATTCGTGGAATCAGGTGCCTCACAGCGTAACAAACGACGCTTTAGCTCTACTCCCCATCGATACCCGGAAATTTCACCCCCTTTGCGAACAACACGATGACAGGGCACGATTAAGGCAAGTCTATTAGCTCCAATGGCATTGGCAACTGCCCTAACGTGTGTCCGGGGAAGCTTTAACGATTCGGTGACCTCCGCATAGGTAGTAGTGGTACCTGAAGGTATTTTGACTAAATGGTCCCAGACGCGCTGTTGTGCACTAGTTCCAAACACCATTTCATAGTTTGCCAAATCCAGAACAGAATGCAGTGGGTTCCGTAGAAGTTTAGAAAAATTATCAACTGCTTTGTTGATATTAGATCGATCTCCCCTGTACTGAGAAAGAGGAATAACCCTGTAAGTTGGTAATTTATCGAAATCATCTTTAACGTGGGCGAAATCTACTTTTGCAAGACTAGCATAATAGATAACGCCCTTGGCATCCAATACCAACACTATTGGCGCAATATCTGTTACCACAGATACGTAGTATAACATCACAGTAGTCTCCATGAAAAAGATGCTTCTCATGTTCAAAGGCTTTCAACTCTCCCCAAAAATGTGCATAATCCAGTATTATATAGACTACTGGAATTTGAGAGCAATAACCTGTATCATACAATTGGCTACATCAGGTCATCGCAGATAACACGTTCTCCGTACCAACAGCACATTCCTACCAAGCGGGGGTCCTTCAGGGGAAGGTGTTTGAGTGCAACTTCCAATTCCATCGCCTCTAGCTGGCTAGCATATGAGCTTAGCGGATCGGATTCGTTGGGTTCCAGAATCGCAGACATCTGAACGAGTGGAGTATAAGAATTAGGAGATGGCGGAGGAGTCAAAACGGTTTCTCTGTACATGTAACCGACTGTCTCCGAGCAGCAACGGCACTGGATGAGTCTGATGGATGTAGTTGTGGTGGAATTGAGCTGAATATACAGTGTTAGGGTATAATTGGTAATGCGGTGGGTAGATGACGGAGCGGTAGGGTTTGGAACCCATTTCTGAAGTAAGTGGGTGCGACAATGGCCGCAGAGTAGACGGTTCGAGCCCAAGGGTGGTTGCTCTCTATCCATTTGGTAACAATTCCAGAGAGACTGTCACCTGGTCGACGGATCAGGGGTGGTGCTTTCCTTTTATAAACTGGGGGAAATGGTGAAAGGCTTTCAATGTAGATTGGGAAGGCACGCCATATAGGCGTTCGTAATTGGTATGTTTTCGAAACACCCCTTCGCTCCAAAAAGGAGCTGTTCTGTTGCTCGTCCCAACCAACTGCACGAATAGCCCCAAAAATATAACTCTGGTCGAGTATATCGTTGGAGTAGAAAGTGGATCAGAGGTTATCTGAGAAAATCCCCGGCTTGAGATAAGAAATTCTAGCGGAAACAGTGACGGTTGACCAGTCTGCTGCTGACGGCCACTAGTATGGCCTACTATTAGCTAGTAGTAAATTAGTAATCATTTAAAAAATAATGGCCCATCTCTGTTAATGTTGGTTTTTTATGAAGTGCTCTGGTCCTACATTCGTATTCTGATTACTAGGAAATCCCCAAGACAGGCAAGTACAAATGATTTACGAAAACAGATTACGAACCTCAGTGAATTACCACAAATCACAAATCACTGCGGAGTAAATTATTATAATTGTCAACTGACATCCAGTGATCCTGGTGTCAATAAAAATCGTAACGTGATGCACTTATTACCGCCTGATATACGAAAACAGAACAAGGGTGGCGGTAAATCTCGCGAAGTGGGGGGAAGTTATTCCTGTTTGGGATATAGTCAAGAATGGGAAAATGTTGTAAAAGGATTTGACAATTTCTCAACAGTAATACGACTTTACTTAATTTAGATGTTGATGTCGCAGAATTAGGTAACCATTTGGATGTCATCGCTTTAGATCACGTGTCATTGCAAACAGTGACAAAACCCCGATTAGGACTATCTGGCGGCCCCGACTGAAATGGTACATATCAGAGGTATACCGTTGTACTATGGGGTGGTGAAAAAAGCCGGAAATGAAAAAAATATTCGTCTTAGTAATCAACCAAGTCTGATTGAGTATAAAGAAGAAGATCAGAGGGAAATCTGAAGTTGTGACAGAAACAGGTCCCAAATCTCCCGTTATACTCTGTGGAAATATTAGGTGGAATTCACTCACTCGGTAATCTCAGATACTGATTATACCCAATAAGAGATAACAATGACATCTTCTCTGAAAATTGTGCTTACTCCTGAGCACTTGGAGCATCTCAACAATCACTTGCAGTTCTTGACACCGCAGGAGATTATAAGATGGGCTTATGTGACTTTTCCCAACTTGTTCCAGACCACCGCTTTTGGGTTAACTGGTCTTGTGACCATCGATATGATTTCTAAGTTGGAGGTTTCTTCCGAAGAAGAGAGCAAGCATGCCATCGATTTGATCTTTGTCGATACTCTCCACCACTTTCCCCAAACGTTAACTTTGGTTGACAAAATTCGCGAGAAATATGGCCCCTCTTTACATGTTTTCCAACCTGCTGAAGTTACCACGGAAGCTGAGTTTGCTGAGCGCTATGGCGAGGAGTTGTGGGAGAAGAATGACGAGTACTACGACTATTTGGTTAAGGTAGAACCTTCTCAGCGTGCATACCGTGAGTTGGACGTTGTGGCAGTGCTCACCGGTAGAAGAAAGTCCCAGGGAGGTGCCCGCGGTTCATTGCCAGTAATAGAAATTGAGGCCACCAGTAATACCATCAAGATTAACCCTTTGTGTAATTGGGACTTCAAGCAGGTGAAGCAGTACATTGATGAGAACAACGTTCCCTATAACGAGTTGCTTGATCTCGGATACAAGTCCATTGGCGACTGGCACTCGACTGTGCCTGTGGCCGAAGGAGAGGACGAGCGGTCCGGTAGATGGAAGGGTAAGGCTAAGACTGAGTGCGGTATCCACGAGACTAGCAAGTTTGCCCAATACCTTAAACTGAAACAGTGATAGATGTATATAGAGAATGGGTTAAGGGGAGAGAACTGAAAAGAAAGGCTTAAGTGTGATAATAAATGGGAAACTGACTAAAAGCACTTCATTAGCAGTAAAGATCATAATGTAGAGTATGGATACGGATGATTAGAGCATTGGAGAGTTAGAGGGAATACCGATAGCTTCTGAAGTTGTAGTAGAGAACATAACGATTGGCATCTAATATGCACTCTCACTATGGTATATGTTGATGTTACTGTACATCACACTGTGCCACCCGCTATGGCAATATGCCCGAACACTACAGTAGATTGTAGGGTTATAGTTCCTATGTTACCACAATCATCGGCATTTTGTACTCCCCCCTACTCTGCAATACCACTTTTGGACCCTGCCCTCACAGTAAACGGAAATGGATCCCGTACTTGGACAATTGAATCACTTAAGCCTGGCAGACCATAAGTTCATCTCCATTTAGTATCCCCCGCTTTTTCCCATTTCCCATTTGCCAAATCCCATTCTCATGTCTCCATTTCCCTTCTCGTGTCCTCATTAAGTGCACGAGTAGCTCGGCACATAAAATCCATCCTTATCTGTGTCCAAAAATAATGGATTATCGTGGGACGGAATCGGTTTCCAAATATGGCAGTTGCGCGGGATTGATGGGAAGCTTTTTCTGGGGTATAAACCCAATACAATGTGAGTGTGTATCCATTTTGCTGGATATATATATGGGCTGAGTATGAGAAAACACCAGAGATCCCATCAGCGATCAGCCGCATGTTGCTATCAACATAGTTGTTAGAATAAAGTGTTTCTTCCGTTCACCCCAATCTTATCTGCGAACAGAGATAAAGATAAAACAAGAGTCACCATCTCAAACTTCCTGATAAAGAAAAGCTATCCCTAGAACGAGCGCTTTTCTCGTTAAAGACGCATTTCATGTTTGATCAACAATGTTGTTGGATGTTGTAATATTCTTATTCCATCATTCATTCGAAACACTGGTGACAGTTTTGGTGACCTATGGGTTGTATTTCTTCGTTTTATACCCTTTTGTCCTTTCACCATTGAAGGACATTCCTGGTCCTTATATCCACCGTCTTTCTAAAATCCCAGCCTTGCATCACCAGCGGGTAGGACTGTGGATCCGTCGCGTCAAGTCACTTCATGAAGAATACGGAGATGTCGTAATCCTTTCTCCCACAGAAATTAGTGTGAATGGTGATCCTAAATATATCAATGATATTTATATCAAAAACTTCTCCAAATCTCCCTTCTATGAAAACTTCAGGAACCACGGTTTCCGAGACAATATATTTGCCAGTTTGGAAAACGACAGGCATTTGGGCTATAAAAAATTGGTGATGGGGTTGTATTCCAAATCTGCTATTTTTTCCAATAAAAACCCCACTCGCCAGAATATCATCAACAAGGTTCGTCTTCTAGTGGACAACATCTACCAAACATCTATCACAGGCAATAGACCCGATATCTTTAGTGCTAAGGGTGATGAAAATATTCACTCTAAAGGGTTTAAGCTCAAAGATAACGGTAAATGGTTTAATCCTTCCAAGAAAGCCAAGAACTTGGGTATGGACGTTTATTCCCTTTTCGCTTCCTTAGCCATGGATGTAGTTTCTGCCTTTGAAGTAGGTGTGGACAATGGATCAAACTTGTTGAGACACCCTGAGCAAAGAGGAATTGTGGCAACACATGCGTTGCAATCACTGATGGGTTTCTGGACAACATTAATGCCCCGTTTTTGGGATTGGGCTGCTTCTAATAGAATCAAGAAGGCCTCTCAGGTTATCGAAGAATGGCAGTTTGCTATGTATGCACTTGCTGAGTCCAATGTTCCATTGTTCTCTCAAGGACAAAACTTGACCACATTGGAGCAGTTGAAGAAAAACGGATTAACAGGAAAGAATGCCTACTCATTCCTTTCTGACAATATTTTTGCAGGTCACGAAACCACTGCAATCCAATTGGCATATTTGACATACGAATTGCTGAGACCTTGTAATTATGCAGTTCAGAGAAAGTTAATTGCAGAGATTGAACAAGCATTTGGAAAGCCCAAGGGACCGGAGGATTATATCGATGATTTGGAAACAGTAGATTCTTTGCCCTTTTTAGAGCTGGTTTTCTTGGAAAATGGTCGCGTTCACACTTCTATTCCAGGAGCTGAACCCAGAATAGTAGATAGGCCATACTTTGTCACTATCAAGGACAACGATACTAGGACCACCAAACAAGTTTCCATTCCTAAGGGAACAATCATTTCTTGTTTGCCATATGCAATGCACCGAGTGGAATCTGTTTTCGCCAAACCTGACCACTGGATTCCTGAAAGATGGATGCCGTACGATCATGAATGCAAATCTGAGTACGATTCTCGTATCATGACACAGCAGAAGTATATGATGCCCTTCGGTAAGGGGATCCGTATGTGTCTTGGGATGAATGTGGCTCAAATAGAAATGAAAATGGCAATTGCCAATATTTACTGGCACTGCAACTCCAAGTTGTGCGAGGATTGGTGTACTGTCGCATCCGATGATAACGGTAAGTATTCTTCTGATCCAGTGCCTCTTGGGGTTTCTGCCAACCACAAGAACAAGACCGATCTTGAGATGATGACAATGTACGATCTGTACACTTCACGTCCATTGAATGATGAGTGTTGGCTTGAATGGTATGAGAACGAGTAAATACAATATAAATATAGAACATTAGTATCATTCCGCAAATAAGTCCTCTCATATTACGATACCATTTTATGTCGTAGAATAATCTTCTGTTAAAGATGTCTTGAGATCTATCATTGCAAAGGTAGAAGTTAATAATTAGCCATTATAGTCAGCAATTTGGGCACCTTTACAAATACTTAAGTATAACATCTTATCTGTAGCACATATTTCGTAAGGCTAAAGGGTGCGCTGCTTAATTACAACTCAATTTGTGGCCTTCCTTATACGATTGAGTGTCGTATATACCCGAAGCGATGAATACAGTCTGTATATTACAAGTCACATAAATGTGCACCTTAAATGTTTGTCACCCGTAACACCATCATCTGGTCCTACACTATACACTACTCCTGGAGTACAGGCGGTATAGCGATCTCAAGAACCTCAACTAGAAAATGAAAAGTATTAAATATTTAATATTTCAATAAGAATATTTTTCTCCTCTATTTATAGTGCAAACAGCCTCACCCATACATAAAAATTAAGTAGTATCTTATTTCGCTCACACAATACGCCCTACTAAGACACTCTTTATTCTGTAGAACATCTTTGTACCATAATTAGGCAACTTCTACTTAATAGCATGACTGGGTACAATTCAATAGTGATTGCCCCCTTCAAGCTTCGATGCAGTACGGATGCTGTTACCCCAGACTACGATCGGTCCGGCGCCCCCGAGTCCTGTCTCCCTGTTACTGCCGAAGCCTCCATACAGCAGCAGACGCCAGTAGAGGGAACACATGAGAACAAATAAATATCGAAGTAGGCGTTTGCAGGGCTCGTATGGATCGTTTGTCATGGTATCGCATGGACATATCAGCCGTTACTTTATAAATTATATAAGGAAGTGGAGTCGTCACAGTGAGTAGTTGTGAAATTCTTCCAGCCGGTTAAAAGCGGAAAAACGCTCAGAATAGACAGAATAGAAGATATTCCACAAGTCAATAATCAATCAATTTATTAATTAATCCATCAATCTATTAATCCATCGATCTATCGATCTATCAACCAATTAATCAATTAATCGATTAATAGATTGTATCACTAGATATCCGTTACTTAGGTCAATCATTCCATTACATTAGATTAGTCGATCAGATACAAAACCAGTGTTGAATCTATCTTCTACTCCATTTTATAACCCCTTTAGAAATCGCTTTTCTATCTTTTCAGGTATAAGTTCGTTTGATTAGTTTCGATATAGTTATATCCGTTTGCCTATAGACATTCTACTTTGCCTTCCCAATGCTCCCATTTGCTATTCCTTACCCTCCCGAACAAGAGAACGGGTTCTGGGGAATCCCCACCTCCACCATCGACTGGTGTGAAGAGAACTACGTGGTTTCCGAGTATGTGGCAGAGGCCCTCAACACCATCACCAACTCGGTATTTATCGTGTTAGCGCTGTTCGCCATCTTCCAGGCATATCGGAACCGATTGGAGCCTCGGTTCATTTTCAGCGCCCTAGGCTTTTTGTTGGTGGGAATTGGTTCATGGCTATTCCACATGACTTTACGATATGAGTTCCAGTTGCTAGATGAATTACCTATGATATATGCTACGTGCATTCCCTTCTGGTCGGTTTTCAGCGAGTTTAAGACAAAGGCTCAGTCTTTATTAGTGGCTGTGGGTATTTTTACAGCTGCTAACACTTTAACAGCAGTATACTTGCGCTGGAAAGACCCTACTATTCATCAGGTGGGCTATGCACTTTTGAACGTAGGAATCATCGTTAAGTCAGTGATACTCACCAACCAGTATGTCACTAACAAACACGCCAAAAAACAGTTGTTCCGGACGATGACCGCCGGGGTCACTATCTTTTTACTCGGATACTTCTTGTGGAACTTGGATATCCATCTCTGTCACCACGTACGGTCCACTAGAAGAAGCTGGGGGATTCCCTACGGCTTCGTGTTGGAGGGCCATGGCTGGTGGCACATTTTCACGGGAACTGGTGTCTATTTCTATTTGGTGTACGAGGAATACTTGCGGTGCTTCCTCCAGGGAACCGATAAGTTCTACACTTTCAAATGGTCGTACGGATTGCCATATGTTTCTCTCATCGATAAGCACGGTTTGGAAAGAGCGAGAGCTGTGAAAAAATTGGCAGAACTTGATAAAACCTATTTGGAAGAACGGGTCAGGATCAACGTTTCAGACTCTAAAAAAACCCAATAGTGAAATGGTAAAAGGCAACTCTTTTGTTAATTCCCTTCGCCTTCATTTTTTGGTTTAGGAACATATATTTATATAATTGCGTCCTCGAATATTACAAAATCCAAATGACTTCATCTAAAGTAAAGTAACAATCTCCTGAACCAACTTATCCTTGTCCATAATATCCTTAAATTTGTTTTCCACCAATGCCCTCAACTTTTCAACTGTTTCCTCAGGTGTGAACTTGAGTTTTTTCTTGTTCTCATCATAACAAGACGTCTTCCACTCTCTTAAAATGGCACTCATGTTATCAAGCCCTGCTTTGTATTCTTCGGGGTTACACTTTGTCTTCTTTGCAAGTGTGTCCGAATCATCCAGTTGTAACTCGGATGCTTTGCGCTTTGCCATGTTGATAATCTTGCGAGGAAACCGTACCAATTCTGCAACATGAATACCAAATGATTTATCAGAAATCCCAGGTTCTACACGATACATCAAGGTAATATCATCTTCCTTGTCTCCCTCTTCCTCCTTTTCTATGTGAGCAACAACATGTAAATTTTCCACTTTATCGGGATACTTGTCTGCCAATTTAGTCAATTCATGGAAATGAGTAGCAAACAATGTAAAGCACTTTTTAGACAGAATAATATACTCCAGAATGGCATAGGCGAGACCAAAACCATCATATGTAGATGTTCCTCTGCCCAATTCGTCAATGATGATTAATGAGTTGTGTGTAGCAGCACTTAAAATCGATGACGTCTCAAGCATTTCAATCATAAACGTAGATAATCCCTTCAATTGAGAATCACTGGCACCAACTCTGGATAAAATTGCATCAAATATAGGAAGCTCAGGTGTAGGGGCTCCGTCATCCTCACCTTCAACTGGGATAAATGAGCCCACCTGAGCCATAAGTGCAATCACCCCGATTTGTCTAATGTATGTGGATTTCCCACCCATGTTAGGACCTGTGATAATTGCAAAACTCTTGCCTAATCTTTCTTCAGAAACTCCGTGGTTCGACATCATTACATCATTGGCAATGAAGTTGATATCGTCTTGAACTTCCAATACTGGATGTCTTGCATTATGCAAACGTATTTGTCGCTCAGTATATTCGTTGCTTTCCAGACTAGAAGCCAATGGATGTAAGATCGGTTTAACGAAGGGAGTAGGGGCGAATATAGCATTATTGGCGAAAGCTGTAATGACATCTAAATGAGATAAGGTCAAGGCCAATGTGGTGAAAACAGTAGAATAAGTCAAACTGATAGAAAGAATTTCCCGAATTAACTCCCTTTGCTTCAGATTGTATGATTGTGACAACTGTGTAAATGCTTGCGATGTACTCTGTAATTCGTTTGTTGTAAAGTAAACCCCGGCTTTAACTGTCTGTAACTGATTGTATTTCTTGCCAGTGTTTCGCAACACAACAGAATCGTTACGAGTTACCCTGAAACACCATCCATGCTGTTGATGCTTCTCCAATTTTAATTTCTTATCAATGTCCATGTTCAAGTCATCTCCCACTTCCTGGTGGATGGCTTTCATTGCCTCAAGACTCAGTTGGATCTTCTCGTTGATTTCTATCAATTCATCATCAAATTCAGGTCTAATATTGAAATCATTCGAAAAGAGGTCATGGGCGGAGGTTGATTCTAATGGCGATAAATCGATAGTTGTTTCCACTAATTCTTGAAACTTGATAAGTGGAACATAAGCTTCCTTAATGGGATTGTACCATAAGTCAGTTAAGAGTTGTTTTGTTTGCTCGTTCTCAGTATCTTTCAATACCATTTCTAAAAATTCAACTAAACTGGGCAATACAAGCACCAATTGGTAGAGCCTAACCACATCTTCCAATTTTTTGTTTTCTGCACCCGAGGAATGTCCATCTAACCGTTTAAACCCATTTGAAAGTTTCTTGATTAGTCTTTTAATATCGGGAACTTTTGGCAAAAATTCTTGAGTGAAGAACACCCGCAAATTTGTGTCCTCGATTAAACACTTGACCAATTCTTGTCTTTCCTTAATCAACTTCAAATTGGTCAAAGGTTGTTTCAACCATTGAGAAAGCAATCTGGAACCGGCATTCGTTTTGCACTTGTTCAACAACTCAAAAATTGAAGTGACAGTTTGGGATTGCTTTGAAACTATGCCATTGTTGGATGAGGGGAAAATGTTCAATGCTCTCAATGTCAGCGAATCCAACTTCATGTAATTGGACAATATGTACTTGCTCATGGTGAAAGTGGAATTCGATGACAACAACTCCAAATACGTAATCAAAGCATTACAGCACGAAAATGCAAGTGGCATCAGAGTAATGTCAATCCCCTTACTTGCAAGAATGACTTCAATGCTCTTCTCTTCTGCATCTCCCTGATCAGCTTTGTCTGAGACAACCAATTTGCTCAAGTCCTGTTCAATGTCCTTTGCAGTAAATGCAGAAGATTTCAAGGAAGTGATCACTAGTCCTCCCACACGATCTAATACCTGGAAGAACTTTGCCAAATCTTGTGAATTGTTGGTGTTCAGAGGATCATAGTTGGATGGAATGACAATTTCCTTTATTCCCAACTGCAATATCAAACTTTCCAAATTTGAAAACAAATCGTTGTCTTCAAATTCTACTATTTGCATTTCTGAACTCAGCAAATCAATCAAACAAACACCAACATGTTTGGTGTTGGTACCAGCCTCGGTGATATTCTGGAATTTGATAGCAGCTGCAACTGGTGTTGATCCGTCTTGGAATAGCCCTTCCAAGTTGACTTCGTACTCATTGGACAACGCCTCCAAGTTCCCTGGAGTAGCCATGCAAATCATTTCGAAAGTCTTGTTATTATAGAACTCTACCTTGTACTGATTCTGGATGAGACAGAAACGCAACACATTGTTAGCGAGAACTTGGGGTGAAATTGTGACGTATCGGTGTTTTTTGGTCTGGTTGTATTTGACAACCGCCTGCGTCTTGTAGATACTGTTTGCAATTAAATCGGCATCATCATCTAGCACCGTAAAGTAGTCCTTATTGTTGTGATCCACGATTCTTATAGTAGACGCATCTTTTGCGGGCAAATTAGCGTATTTGTGGTAGAACAGCCGCTCATCGCCGGCGTCTGTGAATTTCAAGTCGGGCTGAGTGCTCGACATGGTTTTCCTATGCTATTAATTATTAAAAACCGACTGCAAATCAAATGTATATTGAAGAAGACATAAGGAGAAAGTCAAGCGTTAGGTATACGCGTCCTAATTTCGTAAACGGCTCCGTACTGTATATATCTTTGATTACGTAATTTATTCTCTTTATGTGGAGAAAGTCCGGGTAATCGCAATTGGGTAACAGTGAAACTGGTATTAATTGTGTGCTACTTGTGTCAATATCAATTTGACATATTCTCAGTCACAAATTACTCATTATGACAATTCTTAAATTTGTTTAATGTTGATTACCAGATGGGGAAGTAATGTATACCTCATAATCTCTGACAATAGGAGTTAGCAACTACTTGGTGTCTTAGATGTCAATTGAAATTATATTTGGTCCTATTGGAAAATACCTACTGTTAACACTCCAGAGCATTAATATCTGTTGTATCTGTCATCCTGGTAGTTGAACCTTGGCTCGTAGTCTGGGTGCCATTGGTCTCTGTCACCATAGTTAGCATCGTACTGCCTGTAAGCGTTGTCCACAGCTTGCTCCTTGAGCTTTCTGGCGTCCAAGTAGTCCAAGCCCTTAGTCTCAACCAATTTATCGACTTCTCCGCCAACGATACCAACGAGAAGTTCCTTAGCAAAGGCGTGGGAAATTGGCTTGCCGTCTCTTCTTTGCTTGTCTTCAAACATCTTCATGGCACCGAAAGAAGCGGCACCAGCAATCATTTCGTGGGAGAACTTTCCCTCATGCTTTTCGCCGTAGACTTCTTCGAAATGCTCGTCAAAACCAAACATGTTAGTGATATATGGGAGATTAAATTGTGATTTCTTCGATAGGGGAAGAAAAGAGTGTTGAAAACTAATAATAATTTTGGCAATTGTATCATGAGGAAGAAGAGAAACTCCACCTCTTTTATATGTTAGCAGGGAGGGGTGGAGGAAGAAGCACTGGCATAGCCTGAAATTCACATAAATGGAAATAGGACAGAGTACTAGAGTGTGCTTGCGGTAGGTCAGACAGTGCCTGTGACCGCTATTATGTGTAAAAGGTATTGCAAATATAGTAACCAGATATTTTCAGACACAGCGCGTGTTACCCCAGCAGCAGACAAATTGAGGCAAATTCCATATTTTTTTAACAATGACATTAGAACTTCAGCTTGCTTTGTGTCTGGAGGTGGAGGGGGGTTTCTTATTACGACAAAAATATGTTGGGGGAAATCTCCACGACACAAATATTTGACAGGTGTCAAGTACGTCAAACAACAGTCGTATTTCACATTATACTGTCCAAAAAAAGCATTTGGCAATTACTGCAGTATGGTGCTGCCCCTATTTGCTTAGTTGTGCACTAGGAACAACATTTTCCGTTGAAACAAGCTGGACATCACCTAAAAATTTGTTTCATGGATCCTTCTAACTAAACTTGCTAAGCAACACTGTTAAGCTGTCGTATGCTTAGCACATTGTGAATGTGATGAAGTGTATCACGTCAAATCGCATATGTACGATCGTTCAACTTCATATGTGACCCGTCTGTTTCCCACAGCCCACGAACACGATTTTGGTGACATCAGACAGTGCTTCCCAAAGCGGAAATAGAGCTATTAGGTAAAGTCGTGTGATTATGTAAACGGGTGACTTTGCGCTTGCGATGACTCAGGACCCGATCGGAGTCAGCACCGTGCAATAATAATGTTGAATCATGGGGGGTGAAAAAGTTGATGAGATAAAGTCACAGACAATCAGAAAGAGCATATTCTTCTGGACCGACCACATTTCAGCTGTTACCATCCTTTGCATATTACTACCTTATTACAATGGCCTCCTTGACCCAAACTAACCTCGACGGCATTTTGCCCTTGATCGCCAGAGGGAAAGTCAGAGACATCTACCAGGTGGACGATTCCACCTTGTTGTTTGTGGCTACCGACAGAATCTCTGCCTACGATGTGATCATGGAAAACGGTATTCAGTCCAAGGGGAAGATCTTGACCAAGTTGTCTGAGTTTTGGTTCGAATTCTTGGACGACGCCATCCCCAACCACTTGCTGTTGAAGAACAACGACGACGAAAGCTTGTTCGCCAAATTGCCCACCCAGTTGTCTGAACCAAAGTACAAGCAGCAGCTCTCTGGCAGATCACTCTTGGTCAAGAAGATGAAGTTGATCCCCTTGGAAGTGATTGTCAGGGGCTACATCACTGGCTCCGCTTGGAAGGAGTACAAGAAGTCGCAGACTGTCCATGGTTTGCCTGTTGCTGCTGGCTTGCAAGAATCCGAGGAATTCCCTACTCCCATCTTCACTCCCTCGACCAAGGCTGAACAGGGAGAACACGATGAGAACATTTCGCCCGAGAAGGCTGCCGAGATTGTTGGCAAGGAGTTGTGCGACCAGCTTGCTGCTAAGGCCATTGAGTTGTACAGCAAGGCCAAGGAATACGCTAAGACTAAGGGCATTATTATCGCCGATACCAAGTTTGAGTTCGGCTTGGATGAGCAGAACAACTTGGTTCTTGTGGACGAAGTTTTGACTCCTGATTCGTCCAGATTCTGGAATGCTGCCACTTACCAGGTTGGCCAAGGCCAGGACTCCTACGACAAGCAGTTCTTGAGAGACTGGTTGACCAGCAACAACTTGGCTGGAAAGGATGGAGTTTCTATGACCGAGGAAATCATCACCAAGTCCAAGGCCAAGTATGTTGAGGCATACGAGGCCTTGACTGGCGAACAGTGGACCGACTAGGGTAATGGATCAGATCCCACAGCATATAAGGGTGGTAGTGAATATCAATCCAATCTAGATTAAATTAATGCATAAAAAATGTGAAAAAGCGAATGACTATATATGATGAATTATGATCGAATCCGAAAGCACCAAGTAATGTTCTTTTGATCTTTTTAATACCGACCGTTTCTTCTAAGGTAGATCTCCTCAAAATCAGGCGTATACCTCTTTTCAAGTGACAATCTTTCCATCTCGTCCGTCACCCGCCTTCTTCCCGCAATCTGGTATCTTGTGGGAGAAGTTGACGGTGCCATAACTTTGGCAGACGTGGCCTGTTGTTGGGGACTGAAGTCGTGATCTTCATTTCGTGTCTTCAATGGAGTTCTTCTAGCGATGCCTCCTGGTAATAGCTGAAGCTGGGGTTGTTCAGGGAGTAATTGTTCACCTGTTAATTCCTTAGGGCCCTTCAATTTATTATTATGCAAATTGGAGGTTGGTGGGGCATTTCTAGTGGCTATTTCTGGAGCGTATGATGTAATAACCTGTTGCTGCACTTGCTGCTGCTTTGATAGGATTTCTTTTAATCTAGCTTGGACTTCTTGTTCCACCACTAGCCTAAATTCTCGCTGATAGCCTATGCGAACCTCTTTCAACTCGAAATCCATTTGTTTCTTTCGATTCTCGAATTCCTCAAACAACTCCTCCTCAAACTGCTTCTTGCGCTGGTTCATTTTACGCTGCATTGCCTCATAATTTTCATCTAATGCGTCCTGTTCCATTTGTAGCTTTCTCTCTAAGCTTGCCAAATACTGTTCCTTTTTCTTGAGTTCCCCATTTTTAATAGTCAACTGCTCTTGGAACTCTCGGAGAGTAAGTGATAAGTCTTGCAATTCCAGTTCTTTGCGAACAAACTTAATGGTCAACATCTGCAAGAGATCAAAGCACGAGGCCCGCATATGCGGATCGACAACTATACATTGATTAATCACAGACTGCAACTGCGACGAATAATGGTCGGGCAAAGGCTTCAAGTCTCCTTGTTTGATCTTAGCTTGTAACTGTAGGTGGGTTTTGGCTTGGAATGGAGGCTGCAACGTACAAAGTTCGTAGATAACGCACCCTAATGACCAGATATCGCATACCGGTGTATAAGGATTGTCCATGAGCACTTCAGGCGACATGTAGTAGGGTGTGCCCACATAAGTTTTGGCAAAGTCGTTCTGGGAAGTGAGCATCTTAGCCAAACCAAAGTCTCCTAGCTTTATGGTTCTGTCTGAGTTGGTCAAAAAGATATTGTCTGGCTTAATGTCTCTGTGGATGATGACGGTTTCGTTGTTGATCTGTGGCTCCGTCGTGTCAGCGAGATCCAGGAGATCGTCCTTCGGAGCATCTATTCCATAGTGGCATCTGTGCAATGCTAGTAATGTCTGGATAAGCACTTTCCAGATAAATGTTTCTGGAATGCGCTCCTTGCAGTTTTTAAACTTCTTGATGCAGTGGGCCAAGTCCCCGCCCTCGCAATACTCCATGTATATGTGGATGAGCTTCTTGTCATGGAAATGTTCGTGGCTGTAGTACTTGACGATGTTAGGGTGGTTCAACTCGCGGAGTATTCGAAGTTCGGAGATCGTCTGCATTCGTTCGTGGGTATTCATTGAAGTGTATTCGATTTCTTTACGTACAAGGATCTGTCCATCGCATATCCTACGGACTCTTCGCACAGTTCCAAACGAGCCCTTTCCTATGACTTCGAGCAGTTCATATTCCTCGCTGATGCCCATTGGAGCGGTGGATAAAAGGAATTAACTTTGGCTAATGGAGATATTAATGGAAGGGAATAAAAATAAGTAACAAAACGTATAACTTGTTAAAGTTAACTCTCAAGCGCCTAGATCCACCTCAAATGCAATAACTGTGTATATTTCCAACACTTTGTTCCAACGGTACTGTTTTCTGGAAGGAACTCTGCCTTTTGGTCTTGGAAGTTCTGTCCTGCGTTTTCTCCTCCTTCGTCTCTTTCCTCTTCCTAACGAATCTGTAGGTGACAACTGCTTGTGTTGTTCACAGGTTATGGCTTGCACTGCTTTTCCAATAATACAATAGTAAGCTTTGATATGCTATATGATGCTGTATTATACTATAATATGTTATAATAGCTGTACTCTGCTGAGTTATGGTGTATTCTGCTGTACTATGCTTATGCTGGGTTACGCTGTATTATGCTGTATTATGCTATACTAAACATATTTACTGAGCTGTGGTTTGCTTAGCTTAGTGTTTTGGAATCGCTGTTTGGAATTTGTTTATGCGAATCCCAAAATGGAAGTTTGATTTTGTGCGGCTTCGGCAACTGTGGGTAACGGGTTTTTCGCAGCCACTGGGTATACATAATGTGAGTTTATTAGAACATATATTATGATATTATGGTTGTTAATTGGTATAAGTAGTGGTATAATTAGTGGTATAATTAGTGGTAAAATTAGTGGTATAAGTAGTGGTATAATTAGCAGTATAATTAGTTGTATATTTAGTTGTATAATTAGCAGTATAATTAGCGGTATAGTTAGTTGTATAATTAGCAGTATAATTAGCGGTATAGTTAGTTGTATAACTAGCGGTATAATTAGTGGTATAATTAGCGGTATAATTAGCAGTATAATTAGTTGTATATTTAGTTGTATAATTAGCAGTATAATTAGCGGTATAGTTAGTTGTATAATTAGCAGTATAATTAGCGGTATAGTTAGTTGTATAACTAGCGGTATAATTAGCGGTATAACTAGTGGTATAATTAGTTGTATAATTAACAGTATAATTAGCGGTATAGTTAGTGGTAAAATGTTCCACATACTGTACTTCGTAAGTCAATGTCCGATTTCATATTCTCAGACCCATTTCATCTGTACACACAAAGTACTCCAAAGTACAAAAAAACCAGACCAAGCTCAACTTCTCGTGGCTGTATGGTACTTTCTAATAGGTCTAACTGCACCGCTATGTCACTCCAATGCCATTCAGGCGATAGAAACGTACTACCGCGGCTGCTGGGAAAGAGAGTAATCATTGGTGCTTTCTGTATTCGAACTAAGGAAATACCCATATCCAACCCCATCGGAGGGAGTGACAATGTCAGGATTGAAAGGTGTCTGAAACATATCTCCGAGATATTCACTGGTACTGCAGGTCACACCGTCCATTTGGGAAACCAAATTGTTATTGGCTTTGAGATCCGATTGTGACTCTGTCCGATTTATTTCAGTTAAACTCTCACAACCATTGTCCTCCTTTTCGCATTCATTGATTTCAGTGATGTATCCTGGCGTTGGGGTATAAGTAGGGTTCCTAATAATCGGCCGACTGTTCAATATGACTTCAATCTTCTGGTAAAGTCCATCAGGTAACGTGAAGTTTGTCTTGAATTTGGAAACCATTCCGAAAACAGTTCTGATGTTGTCATAGATGGAGGACACTGGGAATCTGATAGGAGCTTTGTATTGAACAACCCCAGTAGCAGAATCGGCCAAACTGTTTGCTATCTCCAAAAGTTTGACCACAACACCGGGACCGTTGGATTCAAATGCAAATAGAGGAAGTTCGGAAATCGATGAAAGGAAATCACGAGCAATTTTATGGGGGTGGGCCACACTGAGGCAATTAGAATCATCACCACTGGCTGAAATCATACCATTATTCTGGGAAGCATGCCAAACAAGAGACATCATCCAATATTTGGATAAAATAATATTCGCTGCTTGGATGGCTGATGTCGGATGTAGAACTTGAACCAAATTCAAACGATTCTGGATCTCAATTATCCAATTATTATTCGCTCCTAAATCATCACCGAATATTTCACGGAAAATTGCATCTGACGATAAATCATCATTAGATTTGGAAAAAGACATTCGATCAAAAAATTGCCTGCTTGGAGCCAGAAAGATCTTGGCCAACTCGGTAAAGCCTGATAATAACGAAGGATATTCTTCATCATATAATGAAGGTAGTGGTATCAGGGCATCCAAAACAACTGGAATACCCTCTTGGATGTTAGTATACCTTTCGCTGATAAGTAAAAGATAATAAATTTTGCTCAACCGGTGAGACTCTATTGCGGTTTTATCTCGGTATGTTTTGGGATCATGCAATTTCATTAATTGAGCAATAGATATCGCCTCTCGCAAATAAAGAAATGCAGCGCTGATGCCATCTTTATTATTAATATAATACACGTAAAGGAAGAATGCAGTCAACAATGTTTCTGTGCTCGGTTTTGTTCTGTGACTGTAAATATGAATTATTTTAAGGCATTCGTTGGCAAAAATACTGGGGTCTATTTTGTTGTTCCAGTTAACGATCTGAGCATTCTTGGGACTAAGAAATGAGACTTGTCGGGCTATAGCAGCGGAAATGGCCAAAGCCAATGCATACGTAGTTGACATCTCGAATGGCATAGGTTCATCGTAGCGAATGTTACTCAATTTGGTGATCAAGTCAGAAACAGATACAACTGGCCACACGCCATAGTACCAAGTCTGGAAAACATGAAGGGTGGGAAGTTGGTCATTTAACGTTACTTTATGTTGGTTCCCTTTTGAGGTGTCTGAGGTGTCTGAACCTTTGGGTCTCGTCTTCGAAGTATCATCTTCATCTATTCCACAGCTGCTCAGCTCTCCAACCTCTTCGGAATCACCACCGACCTTAATCGCAATATGGGTTTTCGACAGAGACGTATTTGGCATTGTTTGTGGCTGTGATTGCGATCCAATACGAGAAGAAGACGCTATGGTGGAAAAATCTGCAGTTTCATCCAAGATAAATGGAGGTGCTGTAGCTGACCGTATTGAAGTGGAATCTGTATCAATCGTCTGGGGATCCCCTAACTGGATCCTACTTTCCTTAGGTTTCGGACCACACTTCTTACGAATTCGAACACTTGTACACTCGATTTTATTCTGGACGCATCGGGTACAGGGAACTGTTCCACTACATCTGACTTTCTTAAACGCACAGCCGTCGCAAGGACGGGAGTACTTCTTTGGTCGCGAGTATTTGTGCCTGGTAATTACCGACTGCAGAAGTACCTTATCTTTGCTTGCCATTTGGTACGATAAGTGTACGGCGTCAAGGATCGACTGCTGTATTTTGGAGATCGGCACGTACCCGTCTGAAGTTGGAGAAGCGCCCTGATTAAAAGGTACCTTGGTGGAATGATCTCCGTGGACTGTTTTGTAGGACATTCTTTTCGCCTGAGGGCTCTTGCCAATAAGATTGCAGGAAGCCGTTGGAAGCAACGCGTTCTATGGCACGCCTCTTTGATCACTTTTAACCCTCTGGTAGCGTTACGGACTTGTAGGTTTCGTGGGAAATTTGGATTACCCATTTCATGGGGTATTTTTGGGTTTTTTTTTCTCCGCAGTTGTGATTTTCGATTGTCTGGAGATTCCCACACACTTTAAAAAGAAGACAAAACAAGTCGCAAGTTGAGAACAGAGGAACTCGAATAAACATAAGAAAGAATAAGACCAGTCTCCATAGGAAGGATACTGCAATAAGAGAAGGCATTCTGATTAAATTTCAAATATCTCTGGATGGGAAGTAGAACATAATATGAAAATGTTGTAAGTTCTTTCCCTATTCTATGATGAATGTGTGCACCACTAACTGATGCAGTTGTTGGAACCATAAGTAGACGGGAATAGATGCCCCACTTTCAGAAAAACGTTAAATAAGTGCATGGATATGCGAATCTGAAATGTAGTTGAATATAATAGACACATTTCGTCCCATATTGCAAAATACGTTGTGATTTCATAGGTCTTGGCTTTTTTTGGTAGCATAATGTTTGAATTCCAATGATATTATTTTTCTCAATAACCCCATCTCTTTGTGGAGAAATCACATTTACAACAAAAGTTTATTGCTTTGCTCTTCGAATGCTTTATTAAAACGAAAGACAAATCAACTTGATTGAAAAGCAAATAGTTTCGCAGATGATCAATTATCCACACCTAATGTTTTTGCATCTGGTTTACAATTGCCTAACCAACACCCTGACACCACTAACAACCACAAACACCAGCGCTACCAGTTCCATCACTATGATGACATAGTCCGTTACCCGCCTTTACTTCTAATTGGTAACTCATATTGTTACTTTGTTGGTAAAACGGTTGTGTGGAGGAATTACATATTCCACAGAATAAACCACCTGATTGTTAGTAACATCCGTCAAACTGTCAACCTGCAGTTTTGCTAATGATCCAATCTTTTGTGTGGGGGAATTACATATTCAACGGAATTAAGCACCTGATTGTTAGTACTATCCATCAAACTGTCAACCTGCAGTTTTGCCTATGATCCAATTTTTTTGCTGACGAGTAGCCCTCTACTTCTCCAATATTCGTATCTGAATTCTCAATCACTGGCATTGACATTGGCAATGCCACACTCAGAAGTAAATATCAATTCAATGTGGGAATTTCCTGTCCTTGTGTTGAACCTGCTTCTCGTCCCCTCAAATGAAAACGAAAGCACGGAGAAATGAATTTCCACATACTTCAAAAGCAACATAATCCATAAATGTTATCGGAAATTTGTTACGATATTCCGTAAAAATGTGGCACGGTTAATCCGGAAGTATCCTGGAATTTCCAATGTCAAGTAATCGGAAATAATGCGTGCCGAATACAAGAACCCTGTTCCATCAATATTGTTCAATCAATTAAGAGTACCTGAGCTACATGGCTGGAACTTTAACGAGTGGGGTCGTCCCCTCAGACCCCTTTAAGATTAGGAAGTCTTGTGAGGAGGTGTCCTCGATATTTGGAATCTTTCTTGAACATATCCCCTCACCTCCACGTTTTGTGGGTAAAAGACATGAGTTGTAAACACACATACATAATCTCCGGGTTGACATTTGTACTACGTAGTGGTCGTAAATGCTACATTTCGCCGGGAATTCTGTTTGGGAAACTTCGGCGATGTATACATTTATATATATATGTGTACAAAGTACCAAGTACAAGACCAGTACTACCAGCAATTGTGACAATTGAATTGGTAGCACTATCCATTCATTTATAGTATTCTCATAATGATTTCCCGTTTTGCAGGCCCATGCCGCCTTTACAGGTTGGCTACCCGAAACAGTCGCAGATTTGCTGTGAGATCGTATTCACTGGTTAATTCTGTGTTGCGCGCTTCCACAAGGAGTGAAGGATCGAAATGGAAATATGTCATTGGTGCAGTTGTCGGTGTTGGGGTCTTGACGACCGCTGGATTCCAGTATGCACCAGATAATATCCATGCTGACACTCCCAAAAAGGGTTCTCCTGTCACTGTTGAAGAATTGCAAACTCACACGACATTGCAGAAGGGAATATGGGTAGCGATAAATGGCGAGGTGTATGATTTGACAGAATTTATAACAATGCACCCAGGTGGGGCCAAGATCATTTTGCATTATGCCGGCAAGAATGCCTCCAAGATCTTCAACAAATACCATGCGAAGGACTTTTTTAGCAAATTCTTGACTCCTGATGCTTTTGTCGGTCCCTTGGTAGGGGAATTGGGTGAGGAACCAGATATCACCGAAAGTGGAGATGCTGAGGAAAGAAAACGTAGAATCGCAAACAGACCTCCGTTGTCTCAGATTTTCAATCTTTCCGATTTCGAGTACGTTGCAAAGGAAATTCTTGCGCCTAATGCTTGGGCTTACTATTCTTCTGCCGCTGACGATGAAGTCTCATTGAGAGAAAACCATTATGCTTACCACAGAATATTCTTCCATCCCAGAGTATTGGTTGATGTTAGCGAAGTTGATATTTCTACTGAGTTCTTAGGTGAAAAAGTCGATGCTCCCTTCTACTGCTCTGCAGCTGCTCAAGCAAGATTGGGTCACGAGGAGGGTGAGTTGTCGATAGCCAGAGGCTGCGGCAGTGAAAACATAATTCAAATGATATCTTCGCAAGCATCGTATTCATTTGATGAGATTTCAGATGCTAAGCCAACTGGTGCCAATCAATGGTTCCAATTGTATGTGTTACCTGATAGAGAAAAGGCATATGACGCATTAAAGGCTTGTGAAAAGAAGGATATCAAGGGAATCTTCGTCACAGTTGATACTGCATTACTAGGCCATAGAGAAAAGGATTTGAGACACAGAGTTTTTAGCACTAGCGACGGCGATGACGATGAGGTTACGTCTTTTGTGAAAGAGAATGACCCACTTATGGGTTTCAAAGACCCAATATTAACATGGGAGGATATTCGAAAATTCAAGAAAGCCACCGACATCCCCATTGCTATTAAAGGTGTCCAGAGACTAGAAGATGTTTTACTTGCCATAGATAACGGTGTGAGTGCAGTTGTGTTGTCCAATCACGGAGGACGTCAACTTGATTTTTCTCGTTCTCCGGTTGAAGTCTTGGCCGACGTTATGCCTGTTTTGCGAGAACGTGGATTGGATAAAAAAATAGAAGTTTACGTTGATGGAGGTATCACAAGAGGTAGCGATGTTATCAAAGCTTTATGTTTGGGTGCAAAAGGAGTCGGTTTAGGGCGGTCATTCTTGTATGCAAATTCTGCTTACGGTGAAGAAGGTGTCAAAAAAGCTATTCAATTGCTTAAGAAGGAAATGGTACTTGATATGATGCTTCTTGGAGCTAACAAAATCGAGGATTTGACTCCTGAATTGTTAGATTTGCGCAATTTGTACGCCCGGCCCCATTATTCTGACTACCTCTACAATTCAACTTATGAGCCCTTGTCGCGTCCTCAGTTTAAAGAGTCAAGTGATTAGTGATTAGATTCTCGACCTTATATATTTCAAAGAAAAAAAGTTAATAAATGTATCCCAAACAATTTAGCAATTCTATGGTCAATTTATTCAATAATAATTGGATCATACTCGTTGTTATGAACCAAATCCGGACACTCAACAAGTCCTGTCTCCGCAACATACTCTAACCAGTGTTTAATCAATTCTTCGAGTTTTTCCAGATGGCTCTCAGCAAGATCTGTAGTCTCACCAGGATCGCTCTTTAGATCAAATAATTGCCATTTTTCCGGCCCCAATGGTTTGGGAATGTACACAGCCTTCCAGTAGCCCTTTCTTATGGCTTGTTGAGCAAATAATTCCCATCCAGTAACAGTATCTTCGTCATGAACTTCTTCAGAAGTCCCAGATAGAACATTTTTCCAAGATTTTCCCCTGACGGGGACAACATTCCGACCTCTAAAAACCTCTCCAGGGTGATCAATCCCAGCAATGTCCAAAATGGTTGGCAAAATATCCATCACAGTGACGAATGGTCTTTTTATGCCATCCCCGGAGGGATGCACCAAATCAGGGTAATGCACAATCAAAGGGCATCGAATTCCTCCCTCGGTTGCCCACATCTTGTACATATAATAGGGTGCGGTTGCTGCCTGTGCCCATTGGTCAGAGTACCAGACAAAGGAATTTTGTTTACCTATGTTATCAATGGAATTGTCGTAGTTTTCTCTGAGATTAATCTGAAAGTGCTCATTTTGAAGTGGCATTGCCTCCATTAACATTCCCTCAGCACCGTTATCTGACATGAACAATATCAAAGTGTTTTCGAGTTCATTCAGTCTTTCAAGCGATAGAATAATCCGGCCAATTTGGGTGTCCAAGTAATCTACCATTGCAGAATAGACTTCCATGATTCTTGCTTCTCTCCTTTTTTCTTCTTCAGATAGACTGTCCCATGGCTTGTCTCTTTGAGTTTCAACGGTGTGCGGGTCTATACCTTCTGGTATGATACCTAATTCAAGTGCCCGTGCTAGTCTTTCTTTCCGTAACACCTTTGGGCCCTTATCGTATACCCCTTTGTACTTCTCTATTAAGTCTTGAGGTGCCTGATATGGCCAATGAGGAGCAGTGAAAGTCAAAGCACCAAAGAAAGGTCTGCCTTTCCTTTCGTCATGCTCCAAGTATTCTAAGAATTTTGAGGTGAAGTATTCTGAAGAGTAGTAATCCTCTGGCAAAGTGAAAGGATCAAATTCTTGGTCATTCTCTTGGAAAAGCGGTTCCATAAATGTTACGGATTTTCCATTTGAGTCAACTGGAAAATACTTGTAATGGTTACCAGCGCCAGGCAATAAAGTGAAAGACTTTTCGAAACCTCTTTTAGAAGGCCAATATTCTGGTGTCAATCCTAAATGCCATTTTCCACTTTGAAAGGTATAGTATCCCTCATCCTGTAAGATCTCAGGTAATGCAGCAACCCGAAAGTTCAAGTATCCTTCATAACCGGGCTTATCTCCAAATTTTTCAGGGAATCGTCTGGCGAATTCGGCCATCTGTCCCAACCCTGCAATATGATTATCTGTTCCTGAAAACAACATAGAGCGTGTTGGAGAACATGCTGAAGCCGTATGGAAATCAGTGAAGCGGAGACCCCCCAGAGCTAATCTGTTCAAGTTAGGGGTATCTATCTCTCCACCGAACGCACCCAAATCTGTAAATCCGAGATCATCGGCAACTATGATAATGAAGTTAGGTTTCTGAAGCGTCATCAAGGGATACTGTTGATGTCAGAAATGTTTATTTGTTGTAGTTCGTTTGGGATTGATTAAATACTGCTCGAGAGCCAAGCTGTGGCTTCCCAATAGTCCTCTATATCATGTTTTTTGATTGGATTGTCAGACTAGAGAAGTAGTTGGATGATACTTGCGTCATATTCTACATTAAATTGAAATAATTTCTGTGGTGTACTTTTTTTTCCTCATTTACAAATGGCATAATTTCAGGCCAGATTTTACCAAATCGCTCTAATATTTTGAGCCACAATTCATTGATGCCAAATGGAGAAACCACTGAACAGCGCTAACTAGTATATTATTGGGTAGCTTAGGACATAAAGCTAACTCTAGATGTAGACCAACATCTGGCATATGCTATAACAGTGTATATAATTGCGAAGATTGTCTCAAGTACGGTAATTGCTACCGAGAGGATGAAGTCCTTTTCAGGGAGAGGACAATGGTTGCATGTGTGAAAAGTGTTCGTTCGCGCTGCAGGAGGCGACCAAAGGCTAGTAGAATATCATTGAATAGGACAAGATTGTGCAATATGCAGCTACCTTTCACAATCTGAAAGGTGGCCCTTGTTTTTTTTTCCAAATGCTGTATACGCCCTTCTTTCCCACCCTCTTTTTACGCAATGCCTGCAGAAAATGAATTTTGGGGGTAATTACGATTTGATTGCTATGTACACACCCTTCTTTCCCACTCTCTTTTTATACAGAAAATGAATTTTGGGGGTAAGAACGATTCGATGGCAATGATTTTGTCACCGAGGGTCCCTAAGGTCCTCCGAGTGACGTAAAGATCGAGGTGTAATGGATTTAAGACCTGTGGACACAACTCAGGTGCTACTAGCATGTTTGCTATGGTGCTCTCCAAAGTGCTGAAGAAGGCCACCAAAGACGAGAAAAAATACGATTCAGCGGACAAGATTGTGGAATATGCAAGAACCTTTTACAATCTGAAATATAACACTTATGTATTTTTCCACATGCTGTATACGCCCTTCTTTCCCGCCCTCTTTTTATACAGAAAATGAATTTTGGCCTTACGTACGATTTGATGACAATGATTGTATCACGGTGGGATCCTAAAGTTCTTAGAGCGACGTAATGATCGACGCATAGTGAATTTAAGACCTGTGGACACAACTCAGTTCCTACTTCCACTTTTAACAAAGAGGGACTCGACTCCTATACGAGAAGATGGTTATCAATGCAAATGCGTATCGAGCTGACCAATTGGCTATTATCCAGTTTCAAAGCTAGAAATTATGATCTTCGATTCGTATAAACTTCAAGATTCCAACGCATATGCTGTCAAAAATGAGCTTGGATTTCTCCTTTGCGACTGACAGCGTTTTCCTGAAGGGCATTGTGATGAGCTGAATTAAATTTGGTCAAGCATAAGAAACGTTAAACGTGGAACTAGTGTTGCATGGTCACAAATTATTTATCAATACTTTGTCCTGGACAAAAAGGGCAGGCCTAAATTGATAAGGTTTGAATTTAGGTCTTTCAATTTCTCGTTAGAGTATTTGGGACAAATTTGTGAAGAAATACGATTGTGGACTTGGGGTAATACCAGCAAATCCAAATACTTGGAGAACGCGAAAGAGTTAAAATTAGCGCTACGCTTTTTACACTACCACAGAAATATCGCTGGGAAAAAGGAAAGTCTGGAATTCTCACTTATGGAAACCAATTTGAAATTATGCCTGCAAACAGTCAGAGATATATGCAATTAAATGAGTGCAATAGCACTTGCATTAGTTTACCCCAACATTTCAGTAGGTGTAAAACAGTATTGTAGAAAGCTAAAGCTTATGAAGTTTTATCGTTCAAGTAGAAGGAATCAATTCATTAAGTCATATTACGTTTCCTATTAGATGGAGCAAGCAAGTGCAAAATCACTATGTAGTAACCTGGCTTAAGGAACTCCAAGCCACGCACCTCTTCAGATCTAAATACACCTAGAAAGGGAGGAATTAACGAATTCATAGATCCTAGAAAGGAAAGCACAAAATTGAAGTGGCTTACTTCAAACTTGATGTCAAATACTACGTGAGTCAAAAGAGGGCTCAGCAGCTACACAACTGCGGCCAACAAGTCATAGCAGCTCCCCAATTACAACGAATGAACTTCGCAGAAAATAAAAAGATTTCAGGTGGGACTGAAGTATGCCGCCTTCAACATTGTTGTTAACGTATAACCATAGATTTCAAAGGATGTGGTTGTTGCCATGAGTAACACTGAGCACGGTATATGCTAACAATAAAATTTGAGTAAAATAAGCTTTATCAAGGGACCACACATGTACTCAAATTGTATTTCACGACTGTCAAACTCCGTAAAATAGAAAATAGTATCGATACAGGTCAACAAATTTCAGATTATGTGGGATATCTCCCTCCCACTTTGTCACTAAGGGATTATACATTGAAACAAAAAAAAAATTCCGTATGGATGGTCGATTCTGCTGAATAGAATTTGCTCACGATGTACAAACACCCGAACTATAATTTATTGAGACAAGATCTTGGGGTACATTAAATTAGTGCACAAGATGGTTTTCATGAGATACCGCATGCGATGCACATTACCCAAGAACCATACTTGAGCCAATTAACTAGAGGTTGAACAAGTGTGTGCCTAACGTTCTACCTAGTAGAGATTTTTTGGTCCAAAAGGATTGCAGATTGCAATTATTCTGCGCACTTCAACGAAGAACTCCTCGTAGTTACTTTTCAAGGTATAATGTAAGAATATTTCATTATCATACATTGTCCATGACTACTAAAACCCTCCAACCACAATGTGAACCACATTTACAATTGTGAGGCCTGTGAATGAGAATACAATAGACATGGAATCTGTATATATCCCAAAAGTCCATTTTCGTGATTTAGAGGATATACATATTTAGAAGACTTACAATGGTTTACGCTACTTATTCCTGAGAACACAACCATAGAATCAATCATGACAGCAAGGAAAGTTAATTTAAGTGGTAGCTGTGTGCACGCCCAAGTGTAATGGATCTTACAGAAAGAATTACAAAGGCAGGATATGAAGTAGTGCATATGCAACCTTGAGTCCCTTGATGCATACTGCGTCAAATTACAATGCTGCAGAAAATCAAGCCGATTTTCTATTGTGTTCTTCAGATTGAGAAGATTTGTGCGGGGTTCTTGTACCACATTGGATAATTGTTCACAATCGTCAAAGTACTTGCATGCATTTTTTTATGCACTTGAAGCATTTATGGAAATATATCTTCCAGTAACCCCATGAACAATATGTTTTCAGAACAATTGGACCACAAGTTACTTCATTTCATGATCGCAAATGAAAGCAAAATGAACTACCATTTTTTTGCTCTCTGTTACTCCTGAAATGCAAATGATGCGGAGAAAAAACAGTTAATGCAAGTTTTGTAGCTACTTTTAACTAGGGACAGTCTTTAGAGCAAGCTATTCCAGAAGCTTTATGAACTTCCCCAAGGACCGCCTCAGAGATTATTCTAATACCACACTTCGTGGTTCTCAATAAGTTTGATCTTTACGAATTAAGCTTTGACAATGACATTTGGAGAAGTCATTGTTAATTGTATTTCGTCTCAACGAAGGATCCCCTATTGTTTTTTTGCAATCAATTTATTCTGTACGAGAGCACTGGAAGAAGCCAGGATAATATACAAAATGCAAAATTATCACTTCAGCTATTTGGTGGTTATTGTCTCTCTCTCAATATGAACGGTATTTAAACATGGAGGGTTGTCGCTAATTTATTACTAGTCAATACTATGATAGTAAAGATTCACCATCTGCCGTGAATTGACATTACGAAGAGAAGAAATCGGGTGCGCATTTACGTTAGGTTTAGGCTGACCAAAGGAAAAATCCCAAAATGGTGGCCTTTACTTATACGTATACGGGCACAACGACCCTGACTAATGTTATTCTTGGTGTAACAAACTACTATGTGCCCCGTCCAACTACAACTCTTGCTACAACAACAGGGACATTCACTGACACAGGTACAATCACAAGTACTGGTTTTTTAATTGGCACAGTTACTGTTATCCCTTATGTTCCTTTCTCTTATACAACTGTTCCAACATTAACTACCACTGGTTTGGCACGTACCAGCACTGTCACTGGTGCAGATGGAACAATTACCTTTATACCCATTGTTCCTTACTCAGGAACAACCCTTGGCACATTAACCACTACTGGTGTCGCACGCACCACTACCATTACAGGTGCCGATGGTACAATCACATATATACCCATAGTCCCCTACTCTCAGTATTCAACTACCCTTACGAGAGATGGAGCTGGTACAACGACAACAATCACCGGTATTGATGGTACAGTAACCGTTTCAGCAGGAGTGCCCTATTCCACGCTTTCAACTACGTCGTATGGGGTAGCCACTGGGTCTACTACAACCGTCACAGGTATTGATGGAACAGTTACTATATCTGCTCAAGTGCCTTATTCCTATTTAACCACAACAACGACGGGGGCACTTTCACAGAGAACAACAACATCTGCCACAGGAAACACTGGTGTTATTACTGTGATTGCTGGTGTTCCCTATTCCACCCGTACCATCATCATTTACACTTTTCTTATTGGTCCTTCGGAAACAATTTACTCTACTGGTAATCAAGGTACGGTCACTGCTTTTGCTCTAAGACCACTTATTGGAGGTGTATTGGCCACAATCACAACAGATGTCCCTCAAACGACCACAACTGTTTACAGTTTCTTTCTTGATATCTTCGGTTGGCTTGCACAGACATATGTCGCTGTTCCTTATTCGACGGCTACCGTGGATACAGTAACAACTGACGTACAGAGCACAACAAATGTTGCTATAGATACAGGTGTTGATGGTACCGTCACAGTCGTTGTTGAAATCCCTTATAGTACAACTTCAACTACAACTACATGGACAGGACAAAGCACCACATCTTATGCAACTGGAATAGACGGAACAGTTACAGTTATTGTGGAAGTACCAGAGGAGTCTAATTCATCAGAACAATCAAGTTCAGCTTCTGAATCCCCTTCATCATCTGAATCCGCTTCAGCTTCTGAATCAGCAAGTTCATCAGAATCAGGAAGTTCATCAGAATCAGGAAGTTCATCTGAATCCGCTTCAGCTTCTGAATCAGCTTCTTCATCAGAATCTGCCTCATCATCTGAATCACCCTCAGCTTCTGAATCAGCAAGTTCATCAGAATCTGCCTCATCATCCGAATCCGCATCATCATCTGAATCTGCCTCATCATCCGAATCCGCATCATCATCTGAATCAGCTTCTTCATCTG